>JAANBA010000390.1:0-37759 GCA_014621435.1 Neopestalotiopsis clavispora
AAAAAATAGGTTTTACGGTTTAATTTTAATAAAAATATTATATAAAGCGTAAATTCTCGTTAAACGGGCTAAAATATTATAATATTTTTAATAATAATTATTATTAAACGTAAATATATAATTAGCGAATTTAATTTTTAAATTATGCTTTTTTAGCTATAATAATTTTTAAAAATATAAAATAATAAGCTAATTACGTTACGAAAAGCTTAATTCTTTTATAATAATTTTTTATTTTTAAGCGGGTTTTAACGTAATAAATAATTATTTTATTTTCGGCGTTTTTACCCTCGAATACTTTAAATCCGAACGGGTTTTTTAATTTTTTTCAAAATTATTCGTAACTTACGGTTTAGCTTTAATTTATAAAGCCTTTTTTTTTAGTTTTTATATCGGTTATAATATAAATTAAAAGCGTTTTTATTTTTTAATTTTAAAATAATAAATAAAATTATTAAATAAAATTTTTAATTAAATTCGTTTTAAATAAAAACTTTATAGCGGTAGCGGTAAATAATTAAATAATAACGGTAATTTTTAAGCGGTATTCTTTTTTAAAGCTTAAATATAATTTAATTTAAATTCGCTTTATTTATCGAATTTTATAAGCTCGGCGGTAAATTAAATAATTAAATAAAATCGGAATTATCGGGATAATAAATATAATTAATATAAAATTAGCGGAATTAAAATATTAAGCGGGTATTAAGCTTTAAGCAAAAAATAACGCGGTAATTTCTCCATTTATAACGGTAGCAGTTTTTGCGTTTTTTTCTCCGGGGGTGAACTTTTTTTTAAAAATTTAAATTTATCGGGTTTCCCCCGATAATAAAAAATAAAATAAATTTAATATTTCTTTATTTTAAATAAAAGCTATAAAATCGCCGCGGTTAATTAAAATTAACCGTAGCGGGTAAATAAAAGGCGGTAGCGGCGGCGTAATTATTTAAGGTTTTAATAAAAATAAAAATACGGTTCCGGGAAATTTATTATTAATATTAGCGATAGCGATTATTGAATATTTATAAATAATTAATATATTTTTTTATATTTCCGGGACGGGGTAAGGCTATATAAAAATATATTTTAAAATTTCTTCGAAATATTTTAAAATAATAACGGGGATAAGGCATTTTCGGGTATTCTTTTTTAAGGTTAAGCGTTAAAATTCGGAAAAATAAATATTAAAATATTAATATTTTTATTTTAATTAATATAGCTTATTTTAGGCATTTTAAACGTAATCGGGATTTCCGAAAACGTTTTTTTTAAATAAGCGAATATGTTCTAAGGTCTGATTGGATAATCATATACCTTAGGCACAGGGAAGCGTTCAATTATAAATTCGTAGAATCGTCTATATAAGCTGGAAAACGTGGTTATATTGAAGCTTAAGGAAAGAAAGAAAGTAAACTAATTACAAGTAGAATAACTCCCTTTTATATCCGAAAATCAACCTTATAAGAACATTCTAAACTATATTATTAATTAACTTGATTTATAATCAAATTAATTAATAATACGGTTGATTTATAATCAAGGAAAGTAGTGGAATACTATAGAAAATAACTGGGTGGGGCTACCCTATAGTATTGCCACCGCACAGACCACCACTTAATGGGGCTTATACCACGATTTATAAATATCGTTAATAACGATATTTTTACAGCCTTTATAGCTATTATAACGATTTATATATCGTTATAATGCTAATTTTATGCACTATCCGATGCTGTATAACATCCGTGCAATAAAAAATATAAAATCGAAAATTATAGCCGTACTCCCGGACGAGTTATAAATCGCTTAATATAAACCCCGGAATTCCGCTATAATAGCCGATTATTATATTAAAAAAGCAGCGTTACCCGTTATTACGGATTATTTATACAATATTTTATCGTATAATTAAAGGTTATTACCTTTTTTTCGACGAATCCTTTACCGTTTTTAACGAATTATATATCGTTATAATAGGAAAGATTTAGCAAAATAAATAGCATTATACGTGCCTTATCCGGTTGCCAAATACCGGAGAAATAAAAATTCTTTAATTCGGATAATTAAAATATATAAAAATTTATTATATAATTATATTTAAAATTGCTAAATATAAACGTTTTTNCNAACCAAAATATACGTCGGTATAACCGAAATATAAAAGGCTTAAGCGTTGCTTTTAATTTGTTAAAATTTAACGAATAAATTATTAAATTTAATTTTTAATAAATTTAATCCGTATAAAATTTTATTAATTTTATAATTAGCCTATTAAGGCACCGGTCCCGTCTTTCGATAACAGCTTTATCTCAATTTTATATTATAAAATTCGAGAATTATAACTCGTTAAACGAATTTATTTTTAATTTTAAAAGCTATTTATTAAAGCTTTTAAATATTAAGGCAAAAATCGATAATATCGATTAAAAAATAATTTTTATAGCCGCTTTTTAATTAGCCTATTTTATATAGGCAAACCGTTAAAAAAATGCCTTACGGTTATTTAACCCCTTTATTTTAAAAAATTTAATAACCGATATATTAAACGAAAATCGACGGGATTTAAATTCGGTAATAAGAATTTTTTATTTTACGGGTAATAAAAATAATTCCCGAAATTCCCGGATTAATCGAAATCGATAAGAATCCAAAAGCGGAAATAAAAAAAAAATAAAATAATTCGAATAAATCGAATAAGCCGAATATTTCGATTTTATTTATATCCTTTTCGAATAAATTAAAAAATCGAGGAAAACTATTATACGATATTAAAGAAATTAACGAAAAAGAATCGTTTTATTTTTTTTCGGATATTCCGAATAAACGGAAATTAAATACCGTTTTACGAGACTAATAATTATATAATACCGGTTTTTCGAAGCATATTGCGAATAATAAGCGGTTATTCGCTAAATTAACNGATNNANTACNGATTTATTACNNANTANTAGANAAATANTNNNNAAANANNNNTAAAAAAAATANNANNNNTTTTATTCCGAATTAACCGGGAAATTCGTAAAATTACGTTATTAAATATATTTTATATCCCGGAATTTCCGCTAAATATTATATCCGGCTAGCTTTATTATTAAAAAANNTAATATTATAAGCGGGAATAAATTATACGATTTTAAAAATNNTNNNTTTATTACGTTAAAATAAAAAAAAGCGTGNNTTTTTTCCTTTATATANNATATATANNTAAANCCGATATAGCTTATTTANNTATAAATTTATTAAAAATAATAAAAAAAAGCCNNTATATTCGANNCGGCTTACCCGGANCCGGAATCGGTAATAAAATCCGATAAAATTACGGATTTCGAGNAAATCGAATTAATTAATAATTCGAATTTNNTTATANNTACGGAANNNTANNATAAAATTTTTAGCNANNNTANCTATAATATTTTAGCTAAAATAGCTAAAATAATTATTAATATACCGAAAANGGAAATAAAAAAANNAAGATTTNTATTATAAATTTTGCCTTTCGGGTAAAATTACCCGNAATTAANCCNGTATTAATNNNAATCGGGCAAAAATACCGTTATATCGANTTTATATCGATANNNTATATATTANCNTATTTAGCTATTNCGNNTATAAATATATAACCGGNTTTANCGANNATAAAACCGGNTTCCGTAAAATANAATTTTTTAAGGAAAAATCCGAAATATTCGATATTATTATTAAAAAAATCGAATATTATAAAATATAATTNNGTCGATANNNAAATATAATTCGTATAAATAACGGTAGGGAATTTTCCCNNNTTAAATTAAANNATTATTTAANNNAAAAAGGGATTATTTTCGAATTTATTANTNNNTATATANCGGAATAAAACGGTATTACCGAAAAAACGAANNNAATAATAATCGAAAANANNCGTATAANTTTTATCGATTTATAANTCCCGAAANATTTTTAGGAATTNNTTANAAAAGCCGTTATTTATTTAATAAATATTACGGNTACGGCNTCCGGTTAGCTTACCNNNTATTAGGAATTTTACGATTATTTTTNNNTATAANNGGATAATAAGCCTAANNTATTTATTATTTATANNTTTANAATATTTATTTTAATTTATAAATTAAAAGAAAATCGGGNTATTTCCGATAAATTCGGTAAAATTACCGAAAACGGAAAAATAATCGGCTATAATAANAATAANATTTATTANNTTTATATTNCNNATCGANNNTATAAATTACGAATTATACGGATTTTTTATATTCGATTTTGTNCCGGAAAANCGAANAAAAGGGGAGAAATTATAAAATTCGGATAATTTTCGAATTACCGGTTTATTTAATAATAAAAATTAATAATAATTATAATAAAAGTTAAATAATAACCTTAAAACCCTCCGTTTACCCTAAAAGTTATTAAATAATTTACGAATTTTTTTTTTTTTTCGATCGAAAAAAAAACTTACGGATAATAAATCTATAAATAACGAACGAACGGATTTACCCGGTATTAGCGAACGATCGAATTTACCCGGGAACGCCGAATCCGGTAAAAATAACGTTTTCGATTATTCCGAAATCGAATATTAAAATAATTTTTCCGAAATTTACGGAAAAAAAACGAAAATAAATTCGTTAAATACGACGAATTATTCGCTAATATTTTATATTATTCCACGATCGATAACGGTTATATTAAACCGAAAACGCTTAAATAAGCGTTAAAAATTCCCGAAAAGGAATAATAGCTATAAGCTATTTACGAAAAACTCCGGTAATTTATATAAAAAGGGATTTTTTAAGCCGTCGACCGTAATAAAATTTAAAAAGCCGATAAATATTTATTTATCGTTAAATAGGTTTTTAAAAAAAAAAACCGATAAAAACGGTAATATCGAGCGGTATAAAGCAAAATTAATAATACGTAAATTCGAATAACGATATAATATCGATTATTTCGAAATTTTCGCTACGGGAATAAAATTTATTATTTAAAGGCTTTTATTAGCTTTTTCCGCATATTACGATTAGGAAATCGAATAAATCGATATAATCGGCGCTTTTTTAAACGGGGAATTAAATAAAAAAATATTTATTATTTTAATAACCGGATTATCCGAATTCTTTGCCGAAAATCCGGAATTAAATAATTTCGGATAAAAAAAACGATAATACCCAGGCTATATAATTAAAAAAAAATATTATACGGCTTTAAATAAAATTTACGCTAATAGCAAATTATATTATAAAACGCTTTAAAAAAGCTTGGATTTAATTTATTTATTTTAAACGAATTAGCGTATTATAATAAAAATTATAATATTTTTATTATTATTCACGTAAATAATTTCCTGATTTTTAGTCCTAATTTACGAAAAATTAATTAATTAAAATAGGATATTTTAAAAAATTTCGAAATAAAAAACCTGGGATTAATTTCGTATTTTTTCGGTATATAAATTAAAAAAAACCGGGAAAAAAAAATTATTCGTATTAATTAATCGATTTACCTTAAACGCCTATTAAAAATTAACGGTTTTTCCGATATAAAATTATTTAATATACCGCTAAATTTTAATTTTCCGAAATCGTTATATATAAGCAAAAATAACGAAAAACCGGCTTTTTTAAAATTTATCCACCGATATTAATATTTATTAAATGGATTAATATACGCTATAATATAAATTAGGCCTAATTTAGCTTATTTTATATCGTTTTTAGCTAAATTTATGCAAAATCTATCGAATATTTCGATAAAAAGTATAATAAGGGTTTTTAATTATATAAAATCCTATTTTTATTTTAGAATTATATTCTAAGGTCTGATTGGATAATTATATACCTTAGGCACAGGGAAGCGTTTAAATATAGATTCGTAGAATCGTCTGGTATAGGCTGAAAAAACGTGGTTTTATTAAAGCTTAAGGAAAAAAGAAAATAAACTAATTATAGGTAGAATAACTCCCTTTTATACCTGAAAATCAACCTTATAAAAATATTCTGGAATATATTATTAATTAATTTGATTTATAATTAAATTAATTAATAATACGGTTAATTTATAATTAAGGAAAGTAGTGGAATATTATAGAAAATAATTGGGTGGGGCTATTTTATAGTATTGCCACCGCATAGACCACCACTTAATGGGGCTTATACCACGATTTATAGATATCGTTAATAACGATATCTTTACAGCCTTTATAGCTATTATAACGATTTATATATCGTTATAATGCTAATTTTATGCATTATCCGATGCTATATAACATCCGTGCAATAAATTATTTATAACGGGATTATAAAACCCGGATTAATAAAATATTCCGATACCGATTTTGCTAAAGATTACGAAACCCGTAAATTTACGTTTAATTATTTATTTATTTTAAATAATAAACCGATAAATTAGAAATCGAAAAGGTAATTAACGATTTCCTTATTAATTACCGAAGCCGAATTTAATAGGCTAAAGCAGGCTATTAAAAAGGCTATTTAATTAAAAAATCTCCTTAAAGAAATCGGTATTAATATTAATACCGTATTAATTAAAAAAAATAATACGAAAGCTATTAATTTGGCTTATAACCCCGAATATTATTAATAAACGAAATATATAGCTATTCGATATTATTACGTTTGTTAAAAAATCGAAAATTAAAATATTCGTATTAAATATATATCGACGAATAATATTCTAGTAAACGGCTTTACGAAACCACTTCCCAGGGATAAATTCCAAAAATTTATAAAATTATTAAATTTAACCGATATTATTTAATAAAGGGAATATTATACGGATATTATATAGTATCGGATAATATATAAAAATAATATTATAATATATATTATATCGTTATAATAGCTATAAAGGCTGGAAAAATATCGATTATTAACGATATTTTTAACGTACGGTATAACCTTATTAAATAATAGCTATTGCGGTAGCAATATTATAGGGTAGCCCTACCTAAATACCTTTTATAATATTCCACTATTTTCCTTAATTATAAATTAATTATATTATTAATTAATTTAATTATAAATTAATTTAATTAATAATATATTCTAAAATATTTTTATTAATTGATTTTATAGGTATAAAAAGGAGTTATTCTATTTATAATTAATTTATTTTCTTTTTTTTCCTTAAGCTTTAATAAAATTATATTTTTTAGCTTATTTTAGACGATTCTACGAATTTATATTTAAACGCTTCCCTGTGCCTAAGGTATATAATTATCCAATTAGACCTTAGAATAATTTATTTATAATATAATATTATATTTAAAAAAGGATTTTATCCTTAAAATTTATTAATAATTATAAATTAATATAAAATTATATATATAATATATTATAATATATATATTATAATATATATATTTACCGAAAGCATCCGAAGCTTAAATCCCGTAGTTTTCCCCGAAGCCGTATAAACCGCAAAAAAATTACGGGGGCGGGGGCCTATTAAAAATTGCTTTATTAGGGTGGAGATTTTATTACGCGCGAAATTTATCGATATCCTTAATTACGGCGTATAAGGCGATTATATTAGGCTATAGCTATAATATTAATTATTAAAATTTTACCTAAAAACCGCTAAATAAAATAAGGTATAGCGCGCTAATAAAAAATCGTTATAAATAATTAATAATAATATTTCGTTATTAATAAAAACGAATTTACGAGCCGTATTTATATTAATATTAATTTAACGTTAATAACTAATTTAAATTCCTTTATAATAATTTATATAAATAATAATTACGATAGCCTTATATTACCGGTATACCGTTGCTTGCCAGGCTATAATAGCTTATACCCGCTTATTATAAGGCTACTAAACCCCTATGCTATATTTAATATACGGGCACTAAATATTACTGCTATTTCTTATAGTGCCACGTATTAATAGCGCTCCACCTGTGGGAATATAATCCCTGAAATACCTGACGAATCCAAACTGACGGTATGGCTTCAGGCATAAGCTCACTGGGAGAAGAGTTGTTGGATTCTCACGTGATCACGCGATGTGGGCAGTTGAATAAGGAGAAAACTTCAATCTATATACTTCGCAAGGGTTTTCAACGCTGGCTCAGTATTACACCTAACCGCCATACAAACATTTATTTGACTTCAGGACCAAATGGAGAAAGCGGACGATAATGCCACTTCCATCTACCAACCGCTCGACAACAGCGCGCCGGAATTTCGTTTGCTATACCTCCAACCTGCCGACACTAGCAAGGAGGATACCGAATCCCCCCATATCGTCGGCGAAGTCGTCGTGAAATCGATCTACAGTCCTCCATGCTACGAGGCTTTATCTTATGTGTGGGGCGATGCAAGTAATCGCGTCAACATCTTGTTAAATGGTGTCAACTTTCCCGTGACACGCAATCTATATCAGGCCCTGAAGTATCTAGTGCTGCCGGATAGAGCGCGGATCCTATGGATTGACGCAATCTGCATCAATCAAGCTGATCTTGAAGAGAGATCCCAGCAGATTAAACACATGAGACAGATTTACCAGAACGCAACTTCCGTTTCTGTATCTCTGGGTGATCCATTTGATGGCATTGAAACCGCGCTCCAGTACCTATCACTCTCTGCAGATGATGCCTCGCGCCATTTTCAGCCGGGTCTTGAAAATGCACTTTCGGCTGGGGAAATGGATGCAAACAGCGATGAGCTAGCAATAGCGCTGGTCAAACTATTTTATCTGCCATGGTGGAGGCGCCTGTGGACTGTACAGGAGTAAGTCGCTGCGCGTTTTGAAAACTCTGTCCGATACTGATATTCGAGCATAGATTTCTCCTTGCGCGCGAGGTTCATTTTTACTGCGGGCGGCATGTCATAACCAGTAGCATGCTCATACGAGCGTCCAACAACCTGATGAGGCACGGACGTACTTGCTGTGAGCCTGATTCGGGTTCGTTCCAAGTCAGGTTCTCTGTTCATGGCAACAAGGACGAATCACACAACGTGTGGCACGGATTGAATTGCCTTCTCGGCCTCGCAGCATTAGTGGGGTCACCAAATCCAGAATTTCACTGGGTCATGTCGGTATTCCGGATGCGTCTCAGTACTGACCCGAGAGACAAAATATATGGTCTCCTCGGGATGGCGCCGACGCAGCTTGATGATATCATCCCCTTGGACTACACTGCAACCGTCGAAGACGTCTTTGAAAGGTTCACAGTCGGTTATGTCCAACACTTCAAAGATCTAGGTATCCTCGGGGCGCTTGGAGGTAATCGCCGACTTGCCAACCTCCCCTCCTTTTGCCCTGACTGGACTGTGCTTCCCGACCAGACAACGAGGAATGATGAGGCCACAATGGTGCAAATGAGCAACCGCATTGTGGTCCAAAAGTTTTACCTTGGCAAACCCAAGATGACCGAAGCTATCTGGCGCCAGGATGAAAAAGGAAAGGTCGCAGCGAATGGCTTCATATTCGACGTGATCCGCGACGTGAGCCTGGAATGCTTCCGACAGTCGGGGGAACGCTGTCAATGGGTGAAGAGTATCCAGATGTTAGCAGGCCAATCCGACACAATGACACTATTGAGAGCATTGTGCGGCGACATGACACGATTGAATACGGGCAATCTTGCATTGATACAAGATAACGACGCCGTGATCGAAGCCCGGCTGCTCAAGTGGTGGGAGTGGACCTTGTCCGGCGGCAGCGCTGGCGGGCCGCCCCGAGATGGAGACATCAATGGCATCGAACAGGCCGTCTTGACAGCTTGCTCGGGCAGGAGTTTTGTGGTCACCGAGAAGGGATATATTGGGTATGCCGACCAGCATTGCCGTCCCGGTCATGTCATTGCGATACTTGGAGGCGGCCATACACCATTTGTGTTAGCCCCAACCTCGTCCCAATACCGGGTCATAGGCGACGCGTACATCCACGGAATTATGAGAGGCGATGCCTTTAAACTAGCTGGGCGACAGACTGGCGAGTTTGATGAGCTCATTCTGGTATAATCGAATCTCTGTGATTGGAAAGCGCAATTGGACCTCTTGGGGTATAAGACTTGTGCGTCAATTACATATCACAAATGAAAGCCATGAAGGAACTGTTACAAGTTCAAAGAACTGAAGATCGACTTGTGCACCTTTCTCACTGGTGGACTTGTCCTACTATTAAAGCAATAAATCGATCATGTGTACTGTGCTGGCGATTGACCACTGCCACCGTCTTTATGGAGGACCATACTTTTGCCGCTGGGCTTTCGCCCACATGAGATAAGTGGCAGAAGTCACAGGCCGGTAGTCACCTGGTTCGAAATGGTATGGAAACGGCTGCTGCGCCTCCTTTCTGCCCTCTCTTTTCAATGTTGTGGCTCCATGTGCGTTTGCGAAAGTGGGGAATCTCGGTTTTCCGATTCCAGTGAAGTGCATGACACCGTCACTACACCTGAGCTCATCGAGATAGAGATGATTCAGATTCGGGACACTGCTAGCAATGTAGACAAACACTGTTGTATATGAGCCGACCACCAGTGTTACCGTATCCATGGACAGCGCCTGAAGAGAAGTGGAGGTCATCTTAAGAAATGCCAGTAGATCGCTTTCGCGGAGGAAGATACCGTTCAGCGTACAGTGTTTGATGGGTGGCAAATTGTTCAATATCGCGATGCCACGGTAAAAGGTTCGTTCGCTCGCAATGGTGATCCTAGACCAGGGATCGCTGGGGTTCACTCCATACTGATGCAAGCAAAGGCTTTTGAGGTTCTTGCAGCCGTGAATTAGACCTGCCAAACCCCTCAAATTGTTCTTATTGCCAGAGTTCCCCACGATACCCTCTATATCTTGTCCCTCCTCGTCATCTGAATCGGTCTTGTCACCCTCGTTGTTCCTCTCGCCGTGACTGCCCACGGTCGCGGGAATAATCCTGTCGGAAAAACTTATCGACAACGAATTGATCGACTTCAACGTCCAGGCAAGCCCATCAGCAGAGTAGTTGATGCTTTTGAGCTCATGGCTTGAAATGCTGCACCGATGAAGATTAGGCCCGTTGAAAATGTTCAAATCATCGACTTGGAGTCGGCTCTCCTGTAGCGCCAGGAACGCGGAGCGACACGTATCAGCTGCACTTCGCCAAATGAGTGACACGCTTCCTCCGTATATTGGAGGAACTTCGTGATTCGCTTCCTCATTATACTCAGCAACTTCAAGAGAGAGGGAATGCAGCTTCCCATTCACAGAATTTGCCGCAATGTTCTTGAATGCGTCGGTCAAGTAGTGTTCGATCAACTTAGATGGCAGTGGCGACTCAGAGTGATGCTGTTGCTCCTGACTCTTCCTTCTCTTTCGAGTATCGTCAACTCCCTGGCGTGCCTCTAGAGTTGAGCCTAGCCTCTTTATTCTGGTGCTTTTAACAATCCCAACGAGTGTCAAGTGACGGACTTCGCAGCCAAGGGAGCCCTCTCGCGTGAGAGATCCCAGAATTTCAAGTTCAGAGCTCATAATCTTGATACGCATGGAATGGAACAGGGAGCGGAAATTGCTCTGGGTTGCCTTGAGATGGAGCCTACGGCTCGTAAGACGGAGACTACCGACATCTGCGACGTCTAAATGCTTGACGATGCTGTCCAAAAGTTCTATAGGAAGTTTCTCAAAATCAGCAGTCATTATGATCCCTCTGTTCTGACTGGCCGAAACTGTATTGACTGAGATCAAGCGATTGTTCGTTGGGGATCAGTCCA
This sequence comes from Neopestalotiopsis clavispora, assembly GCA_014621435.1. Taxonomy (NCBI): domain Eukaryota; kingdom Fungi; phylum Ascomycota; class Sordariomycetes; order Amphisphaeriales; family Sporocadaceae; genus Neopestalotiopsis; species Neopestalotiopsis clavispora. Next base: position 11,708 of record JAANBA010000390.1, read on the forward strand.
ATGTTTGCTCTTCAAGGCGTCAGGCTGTCTAAGATTGTCAGTGGTAATCTCACCACCCATTCGGGAAGGCGGTAAGTCGTTATTCCAGATGCGAGAACCGATGCACACATGATGTTATGTTATTGCTTGTAAGCCATATAAACATAACACAGTCTGTTTTAACTCGATGCATGCCAGTCAACCACTGTATCGGGTATGCTTGGAGTGGGGACTCCGAACTGTGCCAAGTCAAATGCACTTTAGCAGTACTCGCGGGCAGGCGTCCCGCAGTTCTCTCAGTAACACAATCTTTTGTCCATCACATGATCTTCTCTCATCACCTGATCTTCTCCAAGTCCAATTTCCCTTCTCTAAATTTTACAGCGGATTTTCCCAGCCGATGGTGGTTGCCACATGGAATAAAAACATGACGAGCGAGATCGTGAATGCGCCATTCAACAATGCTTTTCCAATTCTGCGTGACTCCTGTGGAAGTGACAGATTTTTCGATGTATTACCCGACGATGCCTCTACATCAGCGACGTTTTGTAAGAAGCTTGGCTCCCGTAAGACCTCCACCAATCGCGTCTGGCGAATCTCTGGACCTTTGCTGCCCAAGTATCTCTGCGACTCAAAACTGTAGATACAATATGTCAGTCATAATTGGAATTTCAAAGATCAGCACGGCAATTATTGTCGCACCTCCAGTATAGATTTGCCTTTGCAACGTTTGAGATGCCTTGGATGTACTTCAAGACCTCATAATCAATCTCGTGGCCCCAGCTGGGCACGCTCTTGATGGCCTGTTCCCACCGGCTGTGCCTGCTGTCGAGCATTTGGCCAATATAGTCGAAAGCCTCCTGAGGACCTAAACCATTCATCCGTGCCACTGCGACAAGATTATGAGGTACGAGCTCTGCCTGTTCATAGGAATTAGTCGAAACCATGCTGATTACATGGGTACTTACCTCTTCTTTCATGTAGGAAAGTATATCGTTAATTCTGGTACAGTAGGTTAGTACTTGGTTCTCCAAGACACGTGCATGGGCTTACTAACATTAGTACGAAATCTGTCACAACTTGTTCCATTTCTTTGATAATTGCATGTTCGAGAATGTGATCCGGAAGACGAAGCTCGCAAGCATATTCGACCAGCGGGAAGATGGGACTGACTCCCGCTGACAGCTGTCTCCTTGCCAACATGTCTTCTGGAGTTAAGATCTGATGATTGCACGCGTCCTCAACATGCAAAAGCACACCCGCGCAGTAGTCGGACATATTCTGCGCAAATCTTCTTTGTATACCTGCCAACCTAATTAGACGATTCCACAAGAATCGGATTCATTTGTTCGAACCAGGGGTTGAAGCCTCGTACATATTAGCCTGTGAAGGATAAGTAAGGGGTACGCATGCACTGACCGACTGCAGATTGTGCCACACTTGATCGTGCACTTTCAAGACCTGTGTTCTTTCATCCAGGTATCTTTGAGGCAGTTCACCATGCAATAGTGGTCTCATAAGATCGTTCATAACCATCCTGGCTGTGGTTGGATCATTGCGAAGTACGCCATTGTCAAACACTATTTGAAGTCAGTCGTGCATTGTCGCTCTCTTTTGATGAATACGGACTGTCGTCATATGGGAAAACCTAGAAGACTTTAGTGTTTATATGTATTGACAAAGCATAATGACGGGCTTACCCAGTTTCCCCAGTCACACAGAGTTCGAAACGTGGTGCTGCTCGCCTCAGGAGCTGTGATGGCCATAAAATACGAGAAATCACATTTGTTTATGGTCGAAGCCATCCTGTTATCAAACTTGCAAAATCTGGAGTCATCAGACTTTGATGCTTCCTTTCGTAAATAGATTGTACCTACTCGTTGATCCATGCTTCCGACTCTCGTTTGACAGTATCATAGAATAGGTTCACTTTCGGTTCCTCTGCAAGTAACCCAACAAACAAATTGGGGATCCTGACAACGACTTTCGCCTCGTCTTGGCTCCCTGGCTGGCCTGTCTTGGAATCCATCACGTCGGGTCCGACGGTTAATATGAAATAGAGTTAATAAATAATGATGGTACAACACCAAAAGTAATGAGAGCTACCACAGCGTGGTCACAGCCAATTTGATCAAGGAATGGAGTCCCCTGCTTTTGTATGATTACTCACATCACACCACGGCAGGAAAAAAAATCGCTCACGTCATTAGTCAGTCTATCAGTGATTCTCATGTACTTGAGAACCTTGACAAAACCTGTTCCCATTCCTACCTTGTAGGACTTTTTGCTCAGCCGCCGTGCTTGGTGGAGTGGTGGATCAATCGCCCTGCGGCTGAACGATCACCTCCACTAAGTGGCCCACATGGCTCATGGGCAGTGATAACGCGTGGGTGTCGGTGACTTTTCCCTCCTCCCTCCTGCAAAGCTCATGTGCCGCAATCATGCATTTGGGATCTTTCCATTTTCCCCTATAGACCGTCAGTGGCATCCTTATGTGTTGCACAACATATTTAATGGTGGTCGGTAGCATGGCTATCCGGTACGGCGAGCGCGATATCCGATACTGACCTAATAAGCTGACGACATGCATGATTGATTTCGGTCTTGTATAGGCTATGATGTGCAAGCACCGATGAAAATTCTTCGCAATGGCCGATAGATGTCTCAGCTTGGTTATCTGATTAGATCTCGTTTACGCAATGAAGCGTTGCGATTGGTCCAGTTTGTTGTACTACCATGCAGTTCAACCAGATGCGGAATGATGAAGTACCTACTCATTGCCATGTGATAATGACATTGGATCTATGCTATTGGGTCCCGAGGAGAGCAGCGCTAAAAAGAGAAACACACTGCAGACAGACGGTCATACTACGCGAAGCTTTGGCTCCATGGCGCAGTGCGCAGGGACGGGTAACCTGGCGCCATGTGATTGGTGGGTCTCATGTTAGAGTTCATCTTTATGGATGCGGACCGCTCCGCCCTCCTGTGAAGGAATAAACTATTTACATCTACATTTAGTGCAGACACACATGTCGTATCTCGTCAATTCTTCACCAATCGCCTACATGCCCCACACTATTAATAGGATTGAGGGAATCTGACTGCAGTCTTGCTGTATCGCCGCTAATTCTCACTGCTGACCAAGCCGAGACTCTGATATTCTTGGCGAGCGAAAATCTTCAAGTGTCAGGACAAATCACCGTATTCTTATCGGCTTTCATCGTCGTCGAATCTATCAATATCTTTCTTATTCTCAAGACACTGAGAGAGGCAGCAGATATGGCCAAAGTCGAAGAGACCATTGGTTCGACCCTACATTCAGGGTCATACAGTTTCGAATGGACAAGTCTACATCTGCCAAGATCAGAGACCGATCCGCTTCGATACGAATATGACACTTTGGGTGCGAGCGCACTCGCACAGCTCCAAGAAATCGCCAAGGCAAAAGGCTTCACCGATGACCCGAGAAAACGCCCAGATCTGTACCAATTACTGGTAGAGAATCACGACAGCTGCGACGAGCTGCGCAGGTTTTGGGAACAGGTGCACACGGTCCCTGAGTGGGTTGACTGGGCACAATTGGAGCGCGGACAGCGATTCTTTTACCGCTATGCAGCAGCCAATTTGATGGGCTTTGCTTTGCAAGGCTTTGTAGGGGAGAATAGTGCTGCGGTGAGCTCAAAATGCCAATCGCCCACAATGTCTCATGACCAAAGCTGATTGAATGCTTGACAGTCTGGTGTTGTCGAGGTTCTTGTGCGCACTGGTGGATTTTCTACTCGCGTTCTCCTGCATCGCCTACTCGAGACGTTTCAATGGCTTTGTGAGCAGTCCTGTCAATGAGATCATAACCCCGTTCTTTGCTGACTCCGCATGTGCAGTGCAAGTCACAGAAAGCTTGTCGGCTGTCAAGCCGGGAGGTTCGGGGCATATCAGTACCATCCGTGTCCGACTTTTGCATGCTTCGGTGAGACAGCGAATTCTCAAATTGGTCGAGAGCAGACCCAAGTACTTCAACGTCGAGAAGCACGGAGTTCCGGTCAACACGCTCGACAGCATACATTCAATTGCAACCTTTTGCTGCAATCACATGTGGCTGCAGCTCCCGCGCATGGGCGTCTATCCCACGGACCAGGAAAAGGCAGACTACATTGCCCTCTTCCGCTATCTGGCCTATCTGCTAGCCACGCCCGACGAGTACTTCGAGTCGGTCCCACGCGCAAAGGCCGTCATGGAGTCGATGCTGGTACACGAGCTCGAAATCACCGACACGAGCCGCGTGGTGTGCTTCAACTTTATCAAGTGCCTAGAGGACCTGCCGCCGTTCAACGTCTCACGGGGCTTCATCGAAGCCGGCAGCCGCGTTCTCAACGGCGACGAAATGTGCGACCAGCTCGAGCTGAACCGCCCTGGCTGGACGGCCTATGCCTGCTTCAAAGGCCACTGCTGGCTGGTGGCGACGCTGGCCGTCGTGCAACGCCTGAGCCCCGCGCTCGACCGGTGGATGATCTCGGTAAGTGTCCACCGAGACCGAGAGGGGTTTTATTTCGCTCTTTATACTAACAATCGATTGCGAAAAAAGAAATGGAGAGATTTGCTCCACTCGGCGGTGATCCAAAGTGGCTTGAAGGGGGCTTCCAAATTTGATTTCAAGTATGTGCCCCAGGAAGGGACCGAGACGGGTAAAGAATCCAACGAGCGGAAAGTTGTTGCCCGCAGTCTCTTTTTGCGGCCGGTGGAGGCATTCTACTTTTCAATATTCTTGATGGGCGTATTACTCTTCAGTGGAACGCTCATGGGCTTGACATATGTTTTGTGGCCAATGGGTGTGGGGAGTATACGGTCAGCGTTCTCGGTCTTCTCGGTTTCCCAAGTAGGAGGATGATGAATGCTATTTGAAGGACAATTTTAGCTACTACTCTAGCTTAGCCTCAATCCTAATGCGAAGGCCCAGCCCATACGATAGAAAACATCTGCACTTGGCCCAGATTTCATGATTAACGAGATCAGTCCATTACTGTTGTAGTAGAGATACAGGAGCTTGCGCTCTGCCCGAACTAGTACAGGTAGGTGCGCATCGATCAATTTGGGCGACGAGGAAAATTGCGCTGGAACTGTCTCGGTTCAGTTTTTTGTTTGGCGGAATTCCATAGCCAAGTGGACCCAAAGGCACCATGATCGCACACCTTGCCGTTTCGAGCTAGAGCCCTCGCTTTCCCAGTGGTATACCTCCCTAGCCGGTCTGTGGTTTCTTGGGATTTAAGGCGTCTATCAAGACCATTGCGTTTTGCAGAAATCATGTGCCCTCGCAACTCTTTCCTCTTCAAAGAAAAGATCATTTCGTATCCTCCTTTATTATAAGCCTAGAGAAACCATGTCGACTTTTGCGAATTGTACCACGGTGACGCCCCTTTGTCCGGTCGAGGCGACGACCTACGGCTATGCACCAAATCTTGGCGCAAACGCCGCGCTCTGCGTCGTGTTTGGCATGGTCTTGATCTTTCAACTGGCCATTGGCTTTTGGTCAAAGATCTACGGATACTCTGCCGCCATCGCCGGCGGCAGTCTGCTGGAATGCGTCGGATACATTGGCCGACTCAAGATGCACAACAATGCCTGGGACATGTCCGGCTTCCAGATGCAGATTGTGTGTCTAATTATCGGTCCCTCGTTCACCGCAGCAGGCGTGTATTTGACCTTGAAGGACTTTGTTCGTCACAATGGGCCGCAATACTCTCGCATCAAGCCCGCCCAATACCCATGGATCTTTGTCTGCTGCGACGCCGGATCGATCCTGCTGCAGGCTGCCGGTGGTGGAGTGGCAGGTTCGGCGGGTAAAACAAATCCCGACCTATTGAATACCGGAAACAATATCATGATCGCCGGTATAGCCTTCCAGGTAGCGACCATGATCATTTGCGGCTTTCTTTCGGTCGACTACATCATCAGACTTGTCCGTCATCGAAACAACCGAAACAATATCGGAGAGAACGTAACAAATCACAAGGTCAACAAGGAAGCACATATATTCCAGCTCGTCGTTGCTTTTGCTTACATTACCATATTGATACGGTCCATCTACAGGTATGTTACAGCACAGGCTAGTATCTACTATGCAACAGACGAGGCTAACTAGAGCGTAGACTTCCTGAAATGGCTGGAGGATGGGGCAACGCGATGATGAGGAATGAAAAGGAGTTTCTGATCTTGGATGGACTGTAAGTGAGAGAGATTGCTGTCGTGCATAGAACATGGCTAACTGAATCGCAGCATGATTGCACTAGCCTCGGTAGCGCTCACAGCATTTCACCCGGCCTTTTTCTATCCTGTTATGAAGTCAAAGGAGGAGTTCATCAAGGAGGAACACATACAAATGCAATAAGCCACAAATATCCTCTCCATAGAACTTTTCTTTCTCGGTGATGGATTTAACAGTGGTGAGGAAAGGGTTGGGAAGATTAATCCAGCCTCCATATCGGCATTAGATTAGATATCTAAGATCACGACCCTTCGTGACACTTTCTTCGTGAAGGAGTCCTTTTTGTTGTACAATCATAGATATATAGACATTCCTGCTTAGCTTGGGTCACATTGAATCCCCAAAAATGAGTTTGGCCATTCAAGTAATTGTACCCACTCGCCTTTCACAACGGAGTTGATCTCACCCAGTAATGCTTTTGACCATCCAGCAGCCCACCATCGATCGTCCAAAGCCCTCAAGCAGACTGCCCAGTAACCGAGCAACACCAATGCAGCATTATCCATATTCCAAAGACGACTCACAAATGATGCCGGTACTTGTATGACCCATCCAACAATTAGCTCTGACCAACCTGGGCAAGTTGCCAGGCGAAATATATTTGTGAGAGTATCAAACGTTGGTCCATCGACCATGTCCACCAAATCGCCATCATGTTGTGCAAGGTATGATTTTAGATGATCAAGAGCAACAGCCGTTTCTATCGGTAGTTCTGGGACTTCTTCCGGTTCAGGCACACGCATGAGCTCACGGTACTTGCCCTCTAGCAGCACCGGGCGACGTTTTTGCACTATCGCATCCACTGGTCGGATTAACTTGATGAGGTCCAGGAATTGGTCCAAGTAAGATGTGGGTATGTTTTTGTTTTGTTGTGTTTCCCGATTAGGCCGTGAGCTCGAGTTTGCGGATAAAATATTGAATTCGGGCGGCAGGTTCTTTGATGCAAATGCCCAAAAGGAGACGATTAGTGATAGTGGAAAGGCGGCTTGGCAGTTTTCGGCGTTCTCGGAAGAAAGGAGGGCTAGCAGTCCTCTCAAAAGTGCTCCCTGTTTTGCCAGGGTGGTTTCTCTCAATGTTGCCGTTATAGGACCTATGTAAAGCCTATGCATGGCGCTAATGGCTAGTATGCCATTCATGAGAAAAGGCTGCTGGAGCGCTTCCCGGAAAACAAAATCTCGCCAGACGAGCTGGCCTTCGGGCCGGGACCAAAGAGTGGTGTGAGTCAATGTGACGAAGGAATGAACAAGATCCATGTCAAAAAGGTTGGACTCGGTCGCGTCAATTGCGTATTTCCACGGGTCTAGCGTTGAAACAGTGAGTGGCGGGGAAGATGCGCTCGCTGCTTGCGACACTGGCCAATTCGCAGTGTGGTAGCCGTACTCGACGATGTAGGAGCATCGTTCTTGACGGCGAAAACACCGATTGCAACATGGAAGAGTCTCATCACACTGTATGCTCTGATTTAGCGGCGGTCACCATTCAATTGATACGCATACTCACCTTGACTTTTCGTCGCCTGCACTGCCGACACCCTCGACGTGATTTGGAATGACTTTTAACCATTTTGTGATTATAATGAGAAAGAATCCATATCCATGCAGGAACTCAAATGCATCACGTAGGTAGGTACTGAAGCTACGTCGGGTTTGGGAGGAATGCGCCGGTATTGATGAAATATTCCGGCCCCGAGACACTAAGCGCCAGGGGTGTGCGCTAAAAAACGAGCACTAAAACACGAACACTTCAAGGCGGTCGCGTGGGGTGTCTTTTAGTGGCAAGAGCCGGCACTATCCTCCACCTAGCGCTGCCGAAAGTTTGAAAGCCACTACCAGAAGGGAGCCCGGGGAAAGCACTCGTCTACACTTGCCAGCTTTTGAACAAGATTGGTCCGACGACATTCCAATTACCCTGATTGAAATCCGTCTACCATTCACCATGACTTCAAGGCTTTACCAGTATCTTAATAATTTTCTTCTCCTCATCCTCCTCCTCCTTCTTCTTCTTTGTACGTGAAGCCGACCCACTCGTAGGGGTGTCCTAATGTCGTGCTTGGGAAGCTTCGGGCGCTATCTACTCGCTGCTGCATATTCCAAATGAACGCACGAACACAGGTGGTGATGCGACCGGCATATCAGGAGGGAAGATGGCTGCCACCACAGTTTAAAGCCACAAGGACAGCTAAAAGATGCCGACTCAGGATCGCACCGCATTGGACGATATTCCATCTTGGAGATCCGACCGACCGACTCCGTTATCGTCGATTCAAATGTATGATAATCGGGATTATGAAAATCGGGATTACCTCTAACACAAGCGGGGAGCTTCATGCTGCACCAAGGTTGAACTTCAAGATCCAAGTGATATCAATTAGTCGAATATGAAGGGATCGGAACTCACTCATACTCAGACGAGCTATGGTTTTGGACCTTGGTAGAAAAGACACTCTTGGTGAGTAAGGGAAAGTCAATCAAGTCACCTGGCTAAGTACCTAAATGATATGCTGCTTCTGCCCACCAAATCAAGTATCTGTCAGTTTCAGCCCGGCCTTCACCGTCTCTTCGCCAATTTCACCATAACAAAACTTATAGGGGCGAACATTATGCCATCAGTGGACTACCACTGATGGCCAGATAGTTCCGCACGTCGCTGGTGGTATGGAGTGCCACTCATCTCTGCCGGAAAGTTACTTGGCCCAAGCATCTGTGGGCTCGGCGCGAGATCGTCATGTTCTGAGCTGAAAGGGTCGTACACATACCCCTGCGAAGAATTCTCAGATGTCGGTGTCGGTGTCCATTGCTTTGCACCCGCTATGCTTGCTTGTGCCAAACGTCGTCGCAGGCGTAACACGTACCGTAGAGTGGCTGCAATTATGAGAATTGCAGCACCGCAGCCGATACCAATACCGGCTGATGCCGCGGAACTGAGGCTTTCTGAGTTCTTGTCGCCGCCGCCATCCGAGGTCGATGTGGAGGAGCCATTCGTTGGTGTTGTCGAGGCGATCGAATCTGTTGAAGCCGAAACTGATGTCGACAGCGTTGAAGAATGAGTCTTTGTTGCCACACTAGACGTAGCACTTGTGGCGGTGGCACTGATATCTTCAGATCGATATCTGATTTGCACGCCCCATGCACCGAATCCAGCCCCAGAGCCTGTTTCTTCGGTGACCGCAACAACCGTTGTAGTGAATTGATTCGCGTACATGACGGATGTTGCAGTCCAAGCTGTGGTCTCTGGCTTTGTGCAACCCAAAGTCCTTTGCCAAGGATAAACAACCCCATCGGTGAAGCATTCCATCTGATATGCCCTGGCTAGCGAGTGAGTTACTAACCCCATGAGAGCAATTTTGTAGAGACATACGTAGGGCAACACGTTGCGATTATTTCAGAATCAACTGTCGCCAAACATGCGGTTGTGTAGCCGGAGGGGCAATTCCAAGCCGGCGAATAGTAATTTGTCGTTTGCGGACTGTAATTGCTAGGCATGCAAGATGTGTCGAAAGGCCCGAGACCCCAATAACTCGATATTCCAGAGTACGAAATACGATATATGCCCGACTCTGTGGCACAACTCGTTGGGGCTGTGAAGGTGGTCGTCAGGTCCCCAAGATTTCCCATTTTGTCGTACTCTTGAATTTCTTCCCGTGGACTGCGAAGACTAAGAGGAGCATTCCTCTTTTACAACGAAGATGGGCACAATTCATAGTAAAAAGAATTTTGAGTCGGTAAGGCTCGGCGCAATTTGGTGAGGCATTCTGGTATATACTATGATATCTACCTAGTGACCGAAGCAAGTAAGCGCGACATGGACCCCCCTGCAGCAAAAGGGCCTCTGCATCTAGAGATTCACAGGACTCAGCGAGATGATGCAGTCTGCGGGAGCCTCATCCTGAAATTCAACCCGTGGATTCTGAAACGGACAATAAAAAGTTCAGGATTGCCCTTCAATCTGCCTAAAGACCTATTAGTGACTAGCCTCAAGCACACCAAGCGCAGGATTCTCAAGGGCCCGCTCGGAGGCGTTTCCCATCTTGAGCTAGGTCACCGGCAGCTGAACCTCTTTGCACCTTGTCAAATGAGCCAAGGGGGGTGAATTCCTGGATTGCACTTTCCAGCATTTGAGGATAAGGCTGCCAGCACTACAGTCTTATTCAAACCTTTTTGCTTTGACAAAGTTGGTAAAAGGACTTCATGTTCAGCGGAAAATGACTTTGTCGTAGCGACAGATCTAGAATAAGGGTATGGCAAAGGGGAATCTCCATGAGCAAAAGACTACATACTGTACCTAGGTCTATTCTGTAGGTTTGAGCAAAGAGTGACCAGCGGGGTTCTACGGTGCCTTTTTTGGCGCCTCAAAATTAAGTTCATTGGCGTCGATTTTGGCCCCGGCGGCGCTGTTAAAGCTGGGCAAATGCACTGGGTACGGTCTAGCAAGTCAAGAAATGTAATAATACTATGGATACCTAGAGGGTAAAGAGGTCCGGTAGTGTACGGCGCAAGAGACTGAATAAACGACCCCTGCATGTGTGATCTACAACAGGGACGGACCGCAAACTTGGGGCTACCGTACTAAATTCTATGCCCGTCTACACTTCCGGTCTTTGGATGAGCCTCTCTTGGGGTTGTCGGCCTTGGAAATTATATTCAAAATTGGTTCCCAGCTGTCGGCGTCGGTGCGACAGTCCCGGAAGAGACCGAGTAGGACTCGGCATCGGATCCAGATAATGCAAGATAGAGCAAGGAACCGACGGCCACGGCAAGATAGCGTCGGGACCCTTGATTCGTGCCACTAGCTGTGATGCACTATACAATAATCCCTGGCTGCGGGGAAATACTCCACTGCTATCAGATTGACATGCGCGCCCGTATGCAATATGCGCCCTTCCGATGAGGAAAAGTTACGAATGTATGATATTATGAAAACATCTGAGACAATCTATGAATCGCACCCCGCAGTGTATTGCAAACTTCAACTCGTTTCGTCCTCTGGTCCCCTCAAATCGAAAATTGCGCAGCGTCGCTGTTATCGACCACACATCAATCAACCTTTACGGCTCTCCCCGTATCAAAAAAACTCAACATGGCTGAAATCATCAACTTTGAACCGAAGTACATTACATTCGACTGCTATGGCACTTTGACGGATTTCAATGACATGAATGGAATGGCGCGGAGAATATACGGCGATCAACTTCAAGGAGAAGCCCTCGAGCGCTTCGTCTCCCTCTTCGTGGCCTACAGATACGACGAGTGTCTGGGTCCATGGAAGCCATACCGCGATGTCCTGGTCAACGCCGTCAGACGCACCTGTGCGAGAACGGGAGTCGAGTTCTCAGAGGCCGAGGCCGAGAAGTTTTACCTCGCCGTGCCGACGTGGGGCCCGCACCCCGACGTAACGGAAGGCCTGAAGCGTTTGGCGTCCAAGTACAAGCTCGTCATCCTGTCCAACGCGTCGGACGACCAGATTATGCAGAACGTGGAAAAGCTCGGAGCGCCGTTCCACGCCGTCTTCACGGCGCAGCAGGCCCAGAGCTACAAGCCGAGGATGCAGGGGTTCGAGTACATGTTTGACAAGCTTGGCTGCAAGCCGGAGGACTGCCTCCATGTATCGAGGAGCTTTGAGTATGATATCCGTACGGTCGAGGCAATGGGCATGAAGCACAAGGCTTTTGTCAACAGGGATGGGATAGCGGATGTCTCCAAGCTAGGGTGCGACTGCTACGAGGTCAGTGATATTGGCGATCTTGCTACTAAATTAGGGTTGTGAGGATTACATATGCTCCCGTGAGCCGATATAGAGTTATGTTATGAATACTATTATCAGCCTGCCACCAATATACATTCACTTGCTCAAACAAATGGTCATGTTTGTTGATATTGCATGGCATTATTTTGGTCATTGCTCTCAAGTGGTATCCTATTTCGTACAGTTTATACATTATGAAAATTGAAATGCAAATCAATGCCCCCGCGGCCCTGCAAACCTTGAGCTCAATCGATCAGCCGCCGACTGTGCCCACGCTTCACGCCCCAAGGTCGTCCACTCATCCCGGAGAGGATTTGATTCCAAGTCCTCGGATGCTTTCCGGTCCAGCTGCATTCCCGTGGAACTATTGATGCCACTGGCGCCCAGAGGAACAGTAGGTTGTCGAGCAGAGTTTTGGAATTTCGACGTCGGCAGCAAGGGAGGGGACTCGGGAATCACACTCCAGGAATCTATCGACCTCATGGACGAGATTGTCGACATGGGGTAGGATGATGAGCCCTTCTCGTGATCATCGTAGATGGGCGGCGGTGATAGCCCTTCTTGGGTGACGGCGATGCGAGCTTGACTGGACTTGGACACCACATCTTTATCTGCGCTTGCATGATGACCACCGTCTTGGAAGCCGGTTCCGGACTTGTTGGTCCGGGTCTTGGTCCAGGTGACATAGACCTTGGGAACGAGCTTAATGAGCCAAGGTCTCAGCGGCGGCAAGCTGCCCAGGAATACTGCGGTAAATAGTTCGATCAAGGACCAAATAATGACATCAACATTGTCCCCTGCGACGGTTAGCCTGGGTCAATATAATTGCTGGCGTCAAACTTACAGGTTGGGTCAAAGGTGTATGCAAACATGACCATGTATTTCAGACGGATCATGCTTGTTACTGCAGCACTGTTGCCAGTTAGCACCATGTCACGTGTATGGTGACTTCAATACTTACAAGGAACCAATCGCAAACATAACAGACAAAAGCACACGTTGTCGTTGTGACACTTGAAGCTTGCGCAGCTCCGTGATCGGCAACAAGACGAGGAATATATCCTCGACAATGCTTAGAGCCGCACCGACATATCCCACTGCGGTAATGTCCACACACTTGCCGGTAATGGTCTTGTCCCAAATCGAATAGATGGGCCAGCACTGGAAGATGACCACGGTGATAAAGATAAGACCATGTCCAATCATAAAGGCAGTAAAGATCTTTAGCGTCAAGCGGATCCATCTGGCAGGAAACAGGCGGAAGAATAACAGCGCGATCGAGACTTTAGCCGACAGTTGCACTGTGATGTACAGAATTTGGGCAGCGTAGAAGAGTTGCAAGAGGGTTTGACCGTTGGCCGTGGGGATGTTCCAGTAGTGCTCGCCAAAGCCCATCCGAGAGCTGATGTATTCCATGGCCGCAAGCGCCGTCAAGAGAACCATTCCAAGGAGCGCCGTCCAATCGTCGAGCCAGAGCTTCTTAGTGATTTGAACCCTTGCGGCGCATCGTGCCAGCACAATCGGCACGACCAGTGCCATTGTGACAATTGCGGCAATCTGGACGTCGCGCACTCTCGATTCCTTTGGGTAGGCGGCGCATAGTGAGTTGGCGGCACTGCTGGCAATGAGTTGGTCATCGTAGGCGCAGGATGTTTGTATACATCGTGAGAGGCCGGACATTAGCGTCGTATCGAGGCACACGCAATCGCTAAGGGATACCAAGTCCGTCATGGGGCATTGTGCTTCCGTGAGGTCTTCAATGACACATGGAAGCTGTTTGCATTGTAAGTATGTCGAATAATCCATGTACAAATCAATCGACTTACTGCGCATTTGGGTATCAGAGATATGAGTTCTGTCACTGCTGTCGCCTGCACTGATTGAACACCAGCCAGAGTCCATAATCCCAGTACAAGGAGGATCCAACGGATATGTGACAGCATGGTGAAAAGTACCTAAATTAAGAAGAAGCAAAAGAACGTATTTACGACGAGATTCAAAGAGAGTAAAGAAGTTGCATCACATTGGTAATGTACAATAGTTATCTAAGTCTGGGACATGAAGAATGGCCACCAGGACTGCATTCTATCACAAATCACCCCACGTCGCCTTTCCTCAAGAAGCAGCAGCCATCAATCATGGGAAACGCTTGGCTCTTGTACTGTGTATCAGACGAAGAGGTGTCAAGACGCATTGACACCCCCCCTCGTCGTTGCGATTCTAGTGAATGATTAGCGGACGCCAGGGTCTGTGCGGGGCCTAGTCACTTCGCTAGCCCACCTCGCCCACCACTGTAGACAAACTCTAAAGATGTCCCCAGTTGCCAAGGTGGTGATAGAGGCCGATTAGGCAGATCGAGGCCGACCGTGCGCGGGTCCAAACGGAGAAAAGCTTCTCTTTGGGGGGTTCGTGGGTATGCAGCTTTAGGCGACGTTCCCGTCAAGATGACAAGATCTACTGATTATTTCCGCATTGCTGGACGGGATTGGCCCTGACAGGTCGGTGCTCAAGCTCCGGGACACTGCGCCATAGCCGCGCTAACGATAAGGCTTGTCGGAGAGCGGAAGAGACCCTCGAGTTCGGATTCGTGTGTCAGTCGCCAGTATCTAGTGTCAAGCGTAACAGGACAGGGAAATAGAGTATGGCTTGTCTCCCGCGTCGATCAAGAGCCACCTACACATCCGAGTGAGGAATTGCCCAATCAGATCAACAAGCAAATAATGTCAATTTTAAGTTGTGATGATGGTTTGAGGTAGCGAACTAGTCCCTGTCAGCTTACAAGCTGAAAGCTTTGTTGTGGTGGGGTGCGCTTTGGACTCAGCTGTCGCAAACATCACTTTTTCCTCCACGTGCGCACACTGCCGTTATCACGGAGCTAACCAATGAGCGTTTCCAAGTATTCTTGCTTTTTATGAAGGCGAGTGAAAGTCTATTGACGTAGTCGCAAAGACGAGTCAGTAAAGGAACTGGGCGCGATGCCGTAGCCTTATGCCCTATAGGATGCAACTAGCCGCACGCCTAAGTGCCGATCTCCCACCTTTACTAACGTCACGAAACGGTATACTTGCAAGAGTATTTCACGATGATTCTTCATAAATTTGAATGACTCTACATACTTTGACAGTAGAATGGTGCAAATTCATTTTTATACACATGTCCATCAATTCATGTTCTGATGAGGTCTGGATCACATCCCAATGGTCCCCCAATGACGCTCCAGTTCAATCGGCGGTAATCTTCCGATAATCCGTCGTGAGCTAAAGCCGACACGACCAACTCTTCATTATACATCTCGACCATGATCGATCCTATGGTACCTCTTGTTACCACATTTCAGGAAGCATAATGGTCGCATCACCTCTATCAAACATATCCATTATACTTTCTCCCATACACTCCGCCATCAATAAACTGATTCTCCGCATCCGCACAAATGTTCTTCTAAGTCACGTGCATCACAAATACACCTCCAGGGCGTATGCATATTCACCCAAAAATTGGTCAAACTGTCATTGACAACATTTGGCTCGAGGTGAGCTGAGGCTCCGCGATGGGGCTCCCAGCGAACGCGACCTCGTCTGCTTAATGTAGGATATGATGGTTTCTAGGTCGGTGACGATCACAACAACAAGATACGGGTCCGATGGTGTAGTTGGTTATCACGTCAGTCTAACACACTGAAGGTCGGCGGATCGAGCCCGCCTCGGATCATTCTTTTGTCCCTTGTGCAGGGTCGTCTCATTCTTTTGCCCGTGTGCTCTTTTTGGATCTCTCCAATTTACATCATAGCAATCAGCTTCCACTGTGGCTTCGCATCCAACCATGCCCGCTCGTCTATCTCCGCGATGCTTATTCTGTATGCAATTGAATCTTCCCAGACAACCTGAAGCGCGAGCACCTGTGGTGGAAACTCAGGAAACTCCCCAATGCAACGTCGAGCAATTGCTATGAACTCACAGCTCAGGACATTTTCCTTTCCCGTCGGACTCCATTGTGGTGTTTCTGTCCTGCGGACGCAGCCGACCGTTTCTCCACTTGCATTCAAAATATCGAGGTTGTTCTCATACTTCAATTCACTGCTTCTGATATCGACATCAAAGCGAGCTTTGCTGGCCCAGAAGAGAATCAAAGACTTCTCTGGCAGCTCTCTGAGTCGAACTTCGGTCAGGTCCGGCAACTCACTCATGATGTCCTTCACGGTGACCGCAGCGTTGTCGTAGAGCTTCCATGGTATCAGCGATGCTTTTCTTGACCTCTTCCTCAAGTCCGCTAGCAAGTAGTTGTCGTCGTGTTGTCTTTTGTTGTCAACATGGTGGAGTTTGAGGGGTCTGCTTGAGTGGAAAAATGGAACTACTTGTGCAGTCTCTCTACAATGTGCCCTGTTAGTTGGTGTTGCTCGAGTTAAATATATATTTGCCGTGACTTACGTGTCTAGACGATCACTTCCTACCCAAACTTTTGCCATCGCCAGACCCTTCCAGCCAAGCCATGACCAACTCGGAAACGCGACATTCCTTTTCATATTAGTTATTGGGAATGTGGTCAACTCAGTACGACGGCGGGGATTTCCGTGACTGGTAAATACCCAAGAAAGCGACAATGCGAATTGAGAGAGAGGATGACCCCAAAGAAACTTTTCACCAGAGAGCCGGCTCAATGCATCCGTGATACCGCTGAAGCCACCTAAGGCATCGCCATCATATGTGAAAGAGCGCGTCGTGAACATGCATACCAACAACTTAAACATGTGCCAAAAACGCCGTTGAGACGTAGTGAGAACCGCCCCATCGATGCTTTGCATGATTGCCGGACTCGGAGTGTCTCCAAAAAAGCCCCACCGAAGCGGTGTTTCTCCAAGAGGACGATCACGAGACGGATCCCCGCGAAGTTGCGGATGCTCGAAGTAGGACTCCTCGCACTATTTTAAGGACGTATGTGAGCAGTCATTTCTCACATTGGATAAAATCGGTGAATGTAGAAAATGGAAATTGCTTACAAAAACTGCTCCATCGCACGCCCATACAACTTGGGCCTCAGTGAAAATCAGATTTCTGCGTGACAGCATGCGCTCTTGCATCGTCCATCCTCTGCTATTCCAGACACTCACGTCAATGTTATCTTCCTTGTTGCTCCATCGACCCAGAGATGGGCGGGAAGATTTGCATGTGCTAAGAAGCGACATGCCCGGGTACTTGTCACTCGGAGGAATAACCACGACTTCTTTTTGCTCAAATTCTCGAGTACCTGCTCGAAGTCCGGCGAGACCAGCGTGACAATCACCGCCGCAGGCAGCGATAATTGTCAGAGTTGCGGATCTATAAATCATCGACATGGAATCGATCTGCTCAATTTTGTCGTGGTCGTCATCTTGGATTATACACAGAGCGTCAATCCAGATGAAACCCACGTCTAGTTTACGTGTGACTTCAATGGAATCCGATATAGTCTGAGGGAGTACAACTTTGAGAAGACTGCCCTCGCACTCTCGTTGTTTGGCGTTGGACTTGAGGAGGTTCAAAGGCTGAGGCCCACCCCAGACGTAGCTGAGAGCTATGTAACGTATCTTCGCTGGGTTGACGTTCACGAAAGTTCGAATGCAGTGATGATGAACATCCAGTAGTCGAATTAATGACATCCTGTATAACAATGATTCGTTAGATTGATGCGAGGATGATATGGGGCCGTGTTCTCGTACGAGAAATCCTGAGACTGATCATCACTCAACTTGCATGTCTCTTGATGCTCTTCATCGCAAATTTGAGACCAACTTCTAAGCCAGTCCAAATTTATCATTGGTGGTCGCTTCCGTCCAGCAAAGTACATATCATGGTAGGGCGTCGGGAGTTCAAAGGGGAAGTCGGTACCACTCATAGTTCCAACACTGCAAGGTTGCGCGATGTGGTCAAAGAATGCTTGGAATTGCTCATCGGCTGATTCAACAGTCAATGATAGCCTTCTCAAGATAAAACAGCTTCCATCGGCTCTTCCGCCGACGTCCATTGGTGAGTTTGTAACTACCCCTTGATAGGTGTCGGGATTCGCCTGAACCATGAAGTCCTCCCACCCGGGGGCAAGAACTGTCTTCCCATCCTTCGCAATAACATCATAAACAAGCATACAAAGAGGACAAGACGCTGAGGACTCTTGGATCTGACGCAAAGATCCCAAAGAGACTCTATTGGGCTCTACAGCCGCCTTTGCATCATATCGCTTCCGAAATGGAAGAAGCTTTGGGACAGGGTCATTGAGCTTTAGAGCCTCAAGAGCACTTGCAATTTCATATCCTGTAGGACAGCTCAGGGCCGGGAAGTAGATTTGACTACAATGGTCACAGAGTGGTGAATAAGAGCCCATGATATGGTTTGCAAGGAATCCTAGCGACAACAGAAAGTGGAAAAAAAAAGTTAAATGGTTGGAAAAAAGATAAAAAGAAAATACCCAAGTGGTAATATACGGACGCCAATATTGCCGGCGAAGAATTTGCATCAGCGTGCGGCGCATTTTTACAGGCAAACCTTTTAAGGCAAACAAGGCGTTGAAGCCCAAATCTAGGATGAACAGAGGCCAAGACGATGGCACAGGCATCGACCGACCCATGAAAACTTTAATTATGCGATCAGATCGCGTTTATGTGCAAATAGCCCCCGTCATCCTCATGCACAATAATGGCACGGCGAAAATCTTCTCAGAATTGCCTCTAGAAAGGTTGCCTCATCAAGAGAATATCAGACGGGAGATAAGCACAGTACAAGACGAATCCTTGAGGTGCCGGAGATTTCCCATAAGCTGGAAAGGCGCTCTATGAACTACCCGGTATGTCCTGGTTAGTAGTAGTCACGCCCCACATGCGACTCCTAAGTGTACCTAGGTATATTCAAAAAGCTTTCGTTATGCAAGGGACTTCCATGACAAGGATGTTCTCCACTTTGAGCATCTTGAGCATCTGTACAAATGCAGTTGGCACTTCCCTGTTGCGTCAGTCGTCGCATTCCAATTTTTGTGCGCCAACTTGGGTTTCCCATTTCCTGAATCTCGTTCAGTATCTGCACGTCCGTCTCTTTCATAATACCAAACTATACGAAGATGATGGTCAAATTGATTACCGAGGGCGAGATCGGCCTCGATTTACCGGACGTGGAGAAGCCCTGCAAGACATGGTACAGATATATTGGCAAGCTGGACCGACCGGCGCTTATAGGCCTTCACGGTGGTCCAGGTGCAGGCGAGACATATCTGTCACCCTTGCATGACCTGTACGATAACTATGGGATCCCCATTGTCACTTACGATCAGATTGGCTGCGGTCGCTCTACCCATTTCCCGGAGAAGATGGGAGATGCCTCATTCTGGACCATTGACCTCTTCATTCGAGAGCTCGAGAACCTCGTCGACCACCTCGGGCTGCGGAAAACGGGCTTTTACCTGTTTGGTCAAAGCTGGGGCGGTGTACTGGCTGGAGAGTATGCGTCGAGGGGCCCGGTTGGATTGAAAAAGCTCATACTAGCAAGCGCACCGGCCAGTATGCCGCTATACTCCAAAGGCTGCAAGCAGCTTATCTCGCAGTTGCCCGAAGACGTACGGAAGACCATTGAGGACTGTGAGCGCCGAGGCGACTATGAGAGCCCCGAGTTTGAGCAGGCGTGTGGTGTCTTCTATGCGCGACACTTTTGTCGACTGGACCCAATGCCCGAAGACATTCAGGCTGGGTTTGAAAACCTGAAAGAGGACCCTACTGCGTATATGACCATGTAAGCACGTCGCCCAAGTAACTCAAAGTCATTTCATTGATCAGTACCTCAGGTGTGGACCGTCAGAGTTTACGATCACAGGAACACTGAAGGAATGGACTATCGGGGAGCGGGCAAAGGATATCCAGGTTAAAACATTGCTCCTCAATGCAAAGTACGACGAGGCACAAGACATCTGCATTGCGCCATGGTTCCATCACATCCCTCAGGTCAAATGGGTCTCTCTGCAGAATTCCAGTCACATGTTGCATTGGGAGGAACGCGAACGGTCAATGAAGGCCTGCGGTGAATTCCTTTTTGACCACTAACGATGTGTTTGGCGGGAAATGTTTCCGATGATTTTTGAGAGTGATTAATATGCAAGTCGCAGGCTAAACTTCACTGTGACTTCACCCACCATGTCCTGTAAGCGTGGCGTCAGATCAATCTATCGATTATATTCCCGCTCTATTCCCGTTATAGTTGCTTGAGTCGTGTTGTGTCTGTTTCTTTTTCGACTCCGACCACGAAATGCACTGGTGTGGGAGCTCATGGCCCGCTTTGTGGCTTAGCCTTTCGTCCTCCTGTCTCACATGGTAGTGTATGCCTCTAATCAATCTCGCTGATCAACAGACACCTCACGTCAGACTCGTACAACGGTCAATTAACATGCCGAAAAAGCTGTCATTGAACCGCCAGCCTGATGACCTTGTTTGAAAGCCTTTCAAGAAATGTCTCACCTGAAAATGGTAGAAAAGCAATAATAACACGTTTTTGAAACAACTGTTTTATATTTCCTTGACGTCAAGACGGCCCGAAAGTGCCACAATGTTCACATCAGTTACACAGTTCTCGTTGCAAATTTTATTGTTTTCGTAATATGCCGTCATATTCAGAGAGGAAAGGGAGCGGGAGTAGGTCTTGAAGCTCAATGAGAAGTTATCACTAATAGTACATGCCTTGTCGAGACTCCTCAATATATATATATATATAAGTGATTTATCTTACGAGTTTTCAAGTACCATTTCCATTGACATTCATCTCATTAGACCAGACTTGTGCACCATACTTTTCGCTTCATTTCAACAACCTCATGCCACGCTCAAGATGCAGAGTCATTTAAAACTAGTCTTGCCTATTCTGGCGATTTTCTCCTTCGCGACAGCTTCCCCCATAGCAGAGGTGAATCCGATTGACACTGTCATTCGAGAGACCACCACCTTCACTGGATGCACCGACACCAAATATGGAGGTAGCTGCAAGACCTGGACGATTACGACGCAAACTCAATGTAGTAGGTGAAGCCCGCCCGATGAAAACAAATGCAAATATTGTCCCTTTATCTAATCATTGTCCAAGTCGGGGTCGCTGATACCGACTGGAACGATGTGGTGAGCTCAGTTAAAGTGCCTAGTGGGTTTCGATGCCGACTGTGGAGGTAAGTTCTTACGAGTTGGTGGAGAAATGGGCTAGAAAGGCTAACAATTTTTCAAGCTCTAATCATTGTAATGGTGACAGCACGCCGGATATCTATGCTCCAGGTGCTGAGTCGCTCCCCAATGGCATGGATAACAAGATGACGAGTTTCAAGTGCTATCGCAACTGATCTTAAGAACGTACATACCAGATCGTTGGTGGCTAGGGAAAAGCTTCCGAGGGAAAATGGAGCATGGCAATTACGCGGGCGACGTTGGACAGAGATGGAAATGAGGACTCTCTTTAATCTTACAAACTAGGACTCTCTTCAATTCTACCAACTATGACTCTTTTTAATCTTACCTGGAACATCTGCTGAACTAGAGTAACAATCTACAGCGGCAGATAAATGACAGACATTGTATGTGTAGATGGCGCGAAAGCATAATCACAAGGCTTATGTGGCTCATCGTATCTTGTAGTATCTGGGGGCCGACATACTCCAAACCAAGTTACCAATGCAACTATACAGAAGAGCCTCCAGGTAGAGTCGTATATCCGTGGACATTATAGAATCTCGCTTTGCCTTGTCGATCTGGTTAACAAACTCAGAAAGATACGACTTGATCTCCTGCCTACAGATTGCCTTGGCATGCCCCTCGTCGACTGACTTCTCTTTCATGATGACCCAAATAGCATTGAAGACGTCAACGTTTCCTGCCTCTTTGGCGGCCATGGATTCCTTGTCCCAGGAATACAAGTCATTGGTGAGTCCAAGAACAGCATAGGCCGAGCTGGCCAGCTGCATGCAAGTCTTGTACTCTGAGGCCGGTATGGTGAGGCCCATTCCAAATGTCAGCAGCCCGAACCAGAACCTACAACCGTATCAGAACCTTTTCAAGAGAAGCATTCACATCAAACACAACAATGATTGGATGACTTACAGTTCTCCAGCGTCGATATTACGAGCAGGAACGTATTCTGCCAAGGTGTCATACTTTGCATACCGAGTCTGAGCCGTCAACTGCACACACTTTGCCCACGCTTTCATAGCGGTTCGCGCACGGTCAGGGTCTATCGCCATCATCTCGGCAAAGATCTGCGCTTGGAGACGCATTTCTGGACGTCCCTTGACAGTCAAGCCACATGCGGCCTCGTCGCTAAAGCATTTATCATTGAAAGTGGCCAAGAAACCTTCATTGGTGTCATGTTTCTTCAAAGCGTCATCAAGGTTGAGCTCCTCAAGTACGTCTGCAGCAGGTCAGTTTCAACTCCCTGGGATCAATTCCCTAGGCATAGCTACCGTCATAGAGGAATGCAAACTCATTTGCATAAGATATCACTTCAAGTCTTTCAGGAAGACACTCCGGCATTGTGGCAGCGACAAAGCTCCAAGAGTCACCGATGCCCCCGTACCACTGATCAATGGGTCCAACATGATTTCTCCAGTCCCTTTGAGCCCTAAGGCATCCGTTAATGTCTTTGTGAGAATCCTTGTGCACTTTGACAGAGCGCGAGTTAGTCATATAACGCCACTAAACAGGTATGTTGATACAACACGTACCGCGGAATGGAATGCCATTGATCAAGTCATCTGTCTCGTAGAGATGTATGTCCACCACAGTAGAGTATCTGAACTCCATATTCCTTGTTTAAGGTTGATCTAGTACGAAACTATGATGTCTGAACTGGTCGTTGAGCTTTCATGAAATAGTCCTAATGAAAAGTAGACGAGGGAGACTGTTATTTGTGTAGGGCAATAGCAAGTTGCGCAGCTCTGATGGAACGCTCTCGGAAATTTCGCATGGTCATGTACTCGTCGTATCGACACCGCTCGTGACTCTTGGCATACTCGGAAAATCATTATACATGATGCGCGTAACCTGGAAATCGTATCCTCGTAGCCAGGATCCGTGCCTCTTACTGACCTTAGTCTGTATCAGCTATCCATGCAAGGTCGGATATAGCCGAAGGACGGTACTTTTTGACAAGGGAATGTGTATGGAATTCAATAATTAGTCAGATGACTTCCAATTTTGGGCTCTTGATGTATGGAAAAGTTTACAACACCCGATACGTACATTCGTTTGCAAGTATATCTGGGGTCGTGTAACCGTTGCAGCCCCAAGAACGTGGGTGAAAGTATCTACAGTTTTCGCGTGCGGACTTCATACTGTGCGGCTTACCCGCGCGGTATGGGCTGATCTTAGGCAGTCTAGGGTATCATAAGCAATGCAACGGTAAACCCAGGGATCTGCACAAATCACATCGCAGCGATATTCATCCTTCAAGTATTATCCACATATCTCACCAGGTTCCCATGTAGGACTCCGCCCAGAGCACATAATCCGTCCTGCACGTCTTGGATGCTCACTTATTGCGAGTCGTTAGGTACCTGTGCCTCATTCTTCCTGCGAATACAGCTTACCTAGTATTTCATACTAGTAAACGTTCATGCGATATCGAAATCCCATAGCATTTGCCATGGAAGCGCTCGGCCTCAATCTAAGTGTGGGCTATACTGCCATTCTGGCTGTGTTTGCATCGTCGGTATACTTTACGGCTCTTGTAGTATGGCGACTATTTTTTTCACCGACTGCAGGATTTCCCGGCTCCAAGTTGGCAGCGGCGACAGGGTGGTATGAATTTTACTTCGACTACTGGCTTGAAGGACAATACATCTACGAGATTGAGAGAATGCACAAGAAATACGGTGAGCGATAATCAGACGCTACTTTGCTCCGACCATGAACTCATCACCTCTGCCACAGGTCCAATCATCCGAGTGACGCCTGATGAACTATCAATTCATGACCCAAGTTTCTACAATGAAGTGTACGTCACGAGAAATACGAGACGTACCAACAACTTCGAAGAATTCTTGAAGGGTAGCGGGTTTGAGGGTGAGTGGGACTGTACATATATGATCGAGCCTCATATTGATATACTTCTAAGCATCTCATCTTCTCACAACGGATCACGACCTGCACCGCAGAAGGCGCAAACCTTTGGAACCTTTTTTTGCCAGAGCAGGAATCAACCGACTGCATCCCATGATTGCCAAGTTGGCCCTTCATTGCGAAACCAAGATTCGGGAATTCGAAAACAGGGAGAGGTCAATCAATCTAGACCATGCCTTCACTGCATTTTCTGCGGATGTCATCCAAATGATTTGCCTTGGTGAACGGTCAACCAAGTTTTTGGACAAGCCTGATTTTGCGCCAGAATGGTAATTGTCCTTGCATATCCCGGAATAATGGGATGTTGTGCTTACATTGTGTTGAAAGGCATCAAATCAATGAGTCGATCATTCGGACAATTCCCTTGATAGTTGGGCTTCCTTGGCTCGTCCAGTAAGTACAGATCATATACGCTCGTTTTTGTCGACTAAGTGTCAATTAGACTGGCCAACTACATCCCCACATCTGTACTATTACGCTTCTACCCCCGCGGCCAGTGCCTGAATGAATTTAAAGATGTATGTCACAACACTATTACCATCCACGACCACGGCTCATGATAGCACAGAATGCCAGAGACCACATCCGGAAAGTGTTGAATGACTCACGCGAAAAGACGGACGACACTTCTCTGTTCACCCATATTGTCCATCATAGCAACATGCCAAAGTCGGAACTCTCAGAATGGCGTCTTGCCAAGGAAGCGCAAGCACTGTTGGGAGGGGGAACCGTAAGTCCTGCGCGAACCATGGCTTTCGCTTCTTACTACATCCTGTCTCGTCCGGATCTGCATGCCAAACTGCAAGCCGAGCTGGCCGAAACCATGGGCGGCTGGCCTGAAAAGGTCCCAACTTGGGCACAATTGGAGAATCTGCCATTGTTGCAGGCCGTGATAAAGGAATCTCTCCGGTAAGAAGACCACACTCACCGAGAAATGACACTTTCTAAAACTCTCCGAACCAGGCTGGCCTGGGGAGTTATGCGACGTCTTCCACGCGTATTTCCTGATCATGACCTCCAGTACAAGCAGTTTACCATTCCGAGAGGTGTAAGTAGTTCTTTGTGATAGAATGTAGAGCTGACTCACTAACATGAATTTGCAGGTCCCGATGGGAATGTCTGCGTATTTGATGCACACGGATCCGGAAGTCTATCCAGACCCCTTCAAATTCGACCCAGGCCGATGGCTCGGAGACGTTGATCCAGCAGTTCATAGGAACTTCGTTCCCTTTTCTAGAGGCTCCAGGAACTGTACCGGGAGCAAGTAGGTTTTCATATCCAATATTGAAGAATATTTATACCATTTACTGACACATTATCAACAGCTTGGCCCTGTCGGAGATAAGTCTGATGTTGGCAGTCATGTTCAGACCGAATGGTCCCAAGCTTGAGCTTTTTGGCACAGACGAAAGCGACGTCAGGATGATTCACGATTTCTTGCTCCCTCTTCCCAAACTTGACTCGCAGGGCATTCGGGTGCTTGTTTGTTGATGCATACTGTGACGAGACGTAATAGTACCCATCGCAGAGCACCTGGTTGTGTATATTAGATAGCTCTTTAGCGCATCTCTTTTGTAGCTCTATAGGATCAACTGAATCTTCCTTCTTTACGTTTACGAGCACTTATTCCCCTGCGTATTGGTTCAGATGAGGCCTACGGAGGGTTGATGTAATGTTGTGGGTGGGTTAGTGCAAGTGAAGAGCCTTAGCGGCGTTGGACTTCACCAAGTCTCGGCTAGGTCCGAGCCGCGTAGCATGGCATTGCACTACACGAGTAGCCGTAATCATATCAATCGCATGCTGCGTCGATGTGCTGACTAAAACTTTGTCTTGGCCCGGCCTCAGACTTCCATTCAGGCGCACTTCACCAGGCGTGGGGAATGGGATGGATCGTGCGGGGGGACGACTGGCTTGCTTGCGGTATTATGAAAATTGATTGGGACATCATACTCCGGGTGAAACCTACTGT
>JAANBA010000391.1:0-37631 GCA_014621435.1 Neopestalotiopsis clavispora
GCCGGCCTCGGAGACGGCGCCGGCGACCAGGTTGATGAGCACGCTGGCCTTGTTGGACTGCGGTATGATGAGGGCGAAGAAGAGCTGCGCCAGCTTGCTGATTCCGGACACGGGGTTCAGGTCCGTCTCGCCGAGCGCCCTCACGCCCATTATGCTCAAGACGAGGGCCATCAGAATCGCAATGATGTTTGCGTAGAGGGGCACGAGATCGCCAAAGGTAATGTGAATGCTGGCAACACAAATCAGGATGGAGAGAACCAAGCCAATGCTGACAGTCTTGCTGCCGACAAGTTGTTCTGGTGGAGCATCCTCCTGATCCCATTCCCTCGGCTCATCACCATCGGTCTGCTGGAACATTGGGTTCGGGAGGAGTTCTGAGAGCGAGTTGCGACCGTCGGTGGAGTCTCTTGGTTCATCCGCGCTCGTGCTCACAGCCGTGTAGCCAGTCCGCGGGGAGCGGAAGAGATCCTTGACGGACCCGTGTTGGAGTCTCCGCCGGACAGAAGCCACGTGAGAGGGAGCGTTTTGGATCAGAGGCTTGAAGGCAATGTAGCTCAAGCTGACGACGGAGTCAGCGAGCATGATGGCGAGGGACACCCACACAATCCAGCCCTTGCTACCACTTTCCCAGTCGCCCACGGGGCCGGGTGCCCATCCCATGTGTTTGGCCAGCGGTGACAAAATTCCCCATCCGACCACTGCGCCCAGTAGCATGTGCAACGTTGTGCCCGGTCCCATGATAATTCCTTGGCCGACATAGGCAAGACTTGGATTGAGATCCCAGAGCCAAGTACTGGCGGCATAAGTACCAAAAATAGGCAGGCTCCGCAGCACGGGGAAAAAGTACGTGCAAAGCGTGTAGAAGCCCGAGATGCCAAAAGTGATGAGGAGCAGCTTGATATTTGCACCCCAGCTGTAAGGTTCGGCTAATGATTCCTCATCGACAGTCGCAGCTGGAGCTGGTGACGTCTCATCACCGTTATTGACATTCTCCGATTCAAGAAGAGGTCGGTTCTCCAGGGCCAGACTGCCGAACGTGGCGGCCTTGGACGGATCCAGCACCACACCGCCCTTGGGCTGATTCTTGCCGTGAAGCACACCGATGAGAACAGCTGTGCTGAAGCCGCTTGGAAACTTGAGTTTCTCGCGAATGATGACCTGGCGCCGGCTTGGGTTGATGTAAGGTTAGCCCCTTTGGCGCATGCCACTCAATAGCATGAAGAACTCACAGAGGGACGGCAAATACGACGCCGAAATAACACAAGCCCAGAGACCAGACCATAAGCTTTCCCAGGCTCAGAAAGATGGGACCTTGCTCCTCTGAACTGAGAAGATACTCCATAGCCGGCAGCTAGTTGTGCGGAAGAGATATGACATTAGCGCGTCTCTTCTACGCCTAGACAAATGCACGCATAAACTCACCACGCCGACGAACCCGCAGCCGAGCGGCATAATCGCCATGCCGCCGGCGACGGACTGGACCAGGACGTTCTCAACCGGGCTGAAAGGGAACTTGAGGTGCGGCGCCAGGGTGCGGAAGATGCCAAAGCCGAGCAGGCTGGCCGGCATGGTCATCATGGACACCCAGCCCGTCTGCAGGCCAAAGTACATGTTGGAGAAGCAGATGACGAGGCCGACCAGGAGTCCGACGGCGACGCCGCGCACTGTAAAGTGCCGACCCTCGGGCAGCAGACGCACTCCCTCATTGCGCCGTTGCGCAGGCATGGTGGCGGCGGCGGCGGTCTCGCTGCCTCCTCCTCTATCGGGGGACATTGTCGTTGGAGATATCTAGGTGCAAGCTTCCCGAAGGTTTCCCGCCGTGCACTGGAATGAGCCCACTAAGCACCAAGCAAAAGCGCAAGCCCTTGTAACTCTTATCGTCCTTCCCTGAGGTACACCGTTGCCCACGCACGCTCTGCACAAGAGTTCCAAAAAGGATTGAAGATGAAAGAAAGGACGTCAATGCATTGTTTTGGATTGGTAAGACGGAAGTGAAGCGATGGCGTTATTGACGGCGGTGGGCCGGTCCGATAGTGCCTGGGACCGGAGATAATGGCGCCCCATCCACTTTTTGTTACAGGGCCAAACCTTCCGGAATTGGTAATGCTAAACGGGGTCACGCGGGACTTTCATAGTGCTCCGAGACCATGTTTCATTGCAACTCATGAGACCATATTCTGTCATGGTACATTTTTTGTTTGACTGAAAATATCCAAATCCTTCTACCGACTTTATTCAGTATATATCTGGGGCTCGTACTATATGCAGCCTTCCAATAGTAGAGCATTGGACAATCCCAATCTCATGAGCGTCGGAAGGGGCCCGATATGTGCCATAATGGCTTATTTCTTTGTTACCAGTCGCACGTATCTCAAAGCCGCCTTGTATTGAAGACAACCAATGTCGATACATGCCAACATGCGATCAAACTTGTGTCCCTCTGGACCCGAGTAATAAATGAGTTGTAGACAGCGTATACATGGTGACTAAACTGTCCTTTCCAGAGTGCATCTATTATTCGCAAATCTTGAAGTGCACCAGGTCTGCACTCAGTAGAATGTCCCCCGAGCCTACAATGCCCGAGACGTCCTTTGGCGGTCCGTCTACTTCGTCCAGAACGTCATCCGTTGTCCCCCACCACCAGTTGCGAATCTTGTCGCCTTCCTCTGAGACGCCGAGACTATAGGTGTTCCCCGGCTGAAAAAGGTGCGTCTCGCCATCGCTGCCGGTCCTCTGGACAATGTTGAGCGGCTGCTCGGCAATGGTGGACTTCTGCCCCGGGTGCAGCGTAATGTAGTACTTTTCATCGCTGGTCCCTTTTCTCCGCTGGAATGCTGGTCGCTTGGGACCCTTGGTAATCTCCAATTTGATCGGTGTTGGCGGATCGTGCGATATGTTTTGCACAGTAAAGTTGCGGCGCTTCAAGGCCAGGCTCGGGTTAAAGATGGTGGGCCATGTTAGAATCGTGACGGGTTTGGGCGCGCTCGGAGCTAATGTTGCAGTGATGGACAGACTAGGGATTCCATCTTGTCCGGCTTGGTGACTGTATTCTGGAGGAGTAATGGCCAGGTCGACGGAGATGGATGGAATCGCAAGT
The DNA here is from genome assembly GCA_014621435.1 of Neopestalotiopsis clavispora. NCBI lineage: Eukaryota > Fungi > Ascomycota > Sordariomycetes > Amphisphaeriales > Sporocadaceae > Neopestalotiopsis > Neopestalotiopsis clavispora. The sequence goes on from JAANBA010000391.1 coordinate 3,098, forward strand.
TCGGAGCCTGACATATCCGCCATTATGACCTTGAGGATAAGTTGCGATGTTTGAAAGAAGGGGATTTGCGACAGAATGATTGAAGTGGGGTGGTCGGTCATTTGCAGCTTATTGCACGGCTAGAATCCGGGGGTAATATGTTACAAGAGTATGTAGCACACTTGTAAGCTTATCAGGCATTCGTACGCAAGAGTCTTTGCCTGATTCGTATTGTCTTCTGCTGTTTGTGTACGTCATTTCAGATCCTATATTTGGCATCTACCTACAAGCTACTTGGGCACATTCAGATATGAATGCTAGCATAGCCCGCTACTCCAGGTACATGATCTTAACGCTTAGCGCCTCCTACAGCGCTGTTACCCTGAAACAGGCCCATCCACGGCGCAGCGCGTTCAACCAACCGCCAATAATCAGTGAGGCTTCAGGTAATATGGACTGCCGATCTTGCCGACTGCGCTATATCCATCCTGGGGTTGTATAAGCCACCAGCTGCGACTGCAGATCCTGGCTACCTACCGGAGCATTGCTTCCGCAAAGAATTCGTTATAGAATCAAAAGTGCTTGAAGCAAGCTGACTCAGAAGCCACCTACATTGTGTTATAGTCATGAAATCATAATTGAGGAGTCATGAGTTCATGCCAATGGATCCTCAAGGACTCACTATGTCAGATTCCTTCGTTCTGATTTGTTACAATCCCTTATAGTCAATACTTGGACTTTCATGTGCGGAGGATTTGGTTTTGACCTCTGATAAACACTATAGCACACTCCGCCGCTAAAGCCGTGTCTAAATGTTCTGATCCTTGACGTTGTCTCCCTTGAATTATCTGCGGAATCGTGGGACTTGGCTACGTTGACAAAGCCTGGCATTGCTTACAGGTGTGCCACAAGCAGAAAGCATTCTGCTTTCGATCAATATGGCCCTGAGCATTTACTCCTCGTCTTCTTCATCTTCTCCATCTTCGTCATCTTCGTCATCTTCTCCATAAACTCTTCGTTGATACGCGGCTAAGTATGATGCATGGATTTGCTTGACTTGTTCCTATTTTATGTTATCTACCAATCCATCTCACGTAAATGGAGTTGTGTACTTACATCCGAGAGCTTCTGGCCACTCGGCAGTTCAATCTGAATACCTGGACGATTCTTGTCCTTTTCGTCTTGTCAGTATATCGGTCTCGCAGAAGTTGTGTCTATTGCCGAATCACTTACGCTGATACGATACTCATCCTGACGAAAGCCAAACTTTTCTAAGCACTTCTCAAGAACAGATACACGCTCATAGCGATGTTGTACGGTTGTAGTTGGCTTGAACTCCTTGCTTGAAAATCCTGCTTCTCTTGTAGTTGGAGGGCTCTGTACGGTATCGGGTTGTCTGCCCAAGTCAGAAACTGGTGTTGCTTGTATGTCAGTCTGTTTGTAGGTTGATGCTAGCTCGGTAGCGGTAGATGCATCTCCATTATACCCCAGAAGGAAGTTTTGAACCAGCATTTTCGCTCTTCGATGTTCAGGAGTCTCCGCGGACTCGAGAAGCTCCCTCAAGGGCGCAACAAAGGTTCCCATATCACGGAGCTTCTTCTTGAGTCCTTGAAACCTGGCTTCTTCCACACTGTGCCAATTGTCAGTAACTTGTATCTCCTACAACAAAAGTCATGACCCAAATTATGATCTGCATACTGTGCGAGCGAATGACCTTCACATAATGCTTCTTGAAGATCATGAATATCTTGCAAAACGTTCTCGAAATGTGCGCGAAGCATGCCAAGACTTGGCGGGTCAGAAGCAGTATCCTTCAAGAGAAGTAGTGGGGATGTTCCGTTGACCAAAATGTCAGAGGTCCAGTGCTGGAGGACCGCGAAGCAACCGTGCAAAATTAAGAAGTTTTCTACAGCAGACCTTCTGCTTCCCTCACCACGGCTTTCTTCCAAACACTGTGCAGCCTTATCAAGCAAAGAAGCCAAATCTTTCTCTACTTTCTCCCGTACAGCGATAAGGGGCATCGGGGTCGCATTGTCGATTGCATTCAAGATTGTTACGAAGGTATCATCGAGAATTGGGTCGGTCGTTCTGGCAGTCATCGTGTAAAGTCTCTCTGCCTCTAGTCTGGAAGGTTGGGAATGATGGTTACCGAGAGAAATTTATGAGATCAACATCGTGCGCTACGGTCTGCTTAAATACGCAACCGAGCCCCGCAATGATAGCGACTTACAGAGTGGCATGTTTGTCCGCCTCTTAATCTAGGTTCCATTGGTCGGCCTTTCCGTAGATATGGTTCACTGGTTTGGCTGCTCATGCGCTCCTTCGCGTAAATACAATGATGTGGGTCAAAGCCTAATAAATCTAGGTAAACATCGTGGCTTTCAATATGCAGATTGAAGACTAAAGAAAACCTTCGCAACAACCATTTCCCCAAAGATCTGACAGTCGCCAAACTCACGTCGAGCGACAGCTCCGAGAGGACAACGAAATGGCAGCATTATTTTTCAGTGCAGCAAGCTTTGCAGCATCATCAGTCGGGAATCTGACCACTTCATTGAACGTAGCGAATGCTGTTCAAAACAATGTCCGAACTTTCATTTCCCGCGTGGAGGACTTTCGAACAAAGATGGACACTTTTCAGATGGAGATCCAACAGTGGAACGACATGTGGAATTTTGAGAATAATAGTGACGAGGTGAACAGATTTCTTTGGGGTGGACAATATCAAACCGTCACAGCCTGCAAAAAATTGGTGGATATGCGAATAGAACAGCTAGGCAGAAACTTAGCAAATGCCGCAGGTGTTGATTCCATTATGTCGGCACAGGGCCTCCGCCTGAACCTGCAACAGGATTCTTCCATCGCGAATAGTATAGCACACCTCATGCGAGCAATCGTATTCGCTCTTTGCAGAGACAATACCCTGCAGACTGAAATCAGGGTACTTGAAGAAAGTTTCGGCAACCTACGAACACTGAGTCAAAGACGACTAACAGATATCGAGGGCGAGGGATGGAGATCAGCACAACTTACTCCACGCCATGCAAGTCGCTTGGGTCATTTGCATGAACTCTGGGTCGAATTGTCTCGAAGACTGAGTCAAATCCGAGAAACGTCGGAATGGTCGTTGGAACTTCGAGTTCCCGATGCAGACACAAATGCCGATTACATTGACGCTCGCCATTGGCTTCCAGGTACCACGGAATATCAAGACCGTCTTGAGGTCTTCAGACTCGGCCTTGCTTTCTCTGACAGTGACGGCGAGTTGAATCGTCTCGCTTTACGGTACCAGCTTAGTTCTGACATAACTAAAAGTTGGCCTCAACAGCTGATCAGCAGCAATACTGTCTCGAACAACCCGGAAGAACGGAGAAACCTTTTCTTCGAACGTAGGACAAAGCCGCTCAGGCAATTGTTTTTAGAGGGGTGCTTCAGTAACACAATTGTACGAAAGCAATGGGAGATTGATCAAGCGTCGCTGCTTCTTGCTCTATGCAACTGGGCGATCCTCTTGTGGACATCGAATTGGAATGCTGATATTTGCTGTACGGGAATTTGTCTGGCTAATAGCAACACCGGAGACAGAAAGGGGGGAGGTCGTTTGCCCTGCCTCAGGGTGTACGAACGCCCTCATCAACATGCTAGCGAGGATGACTGCCAGCATACTCCAGCAAATTTACGAAATCTGGGGTTAGTTTTGGCCGAAATAATTTGTACGATGCCTTTCCGCTGGTCGAAAGACAACAAATTCGTGGAAACGGCCGTCGACAGTCAGAATTGGGTGACGATGTCCGAGGACAAACTTCTGTCCTATGTGTACGACAGGTCTGATCACTTGAGCAGTCTCGCCGACGTAGTACGATTCTGCTTCCATACAAAAAACCATGGCAATGTGGCAAAAGGACTTGCTGGTTTTCAGGCAATCTTTTTCGAAAAGGTTCTGATACCGTAAGTGTCGACCACTTACCGTTAACCGATACATAGTACTAATGCAATGGTAGAGTCAGAAAATTCCATTCAGAAGCAGAGGGACGTCACTCTAGATGGCCGGTTTCCAATATCTGGCCAGGTTCATGGCCGGATGTGGCTTGGGTCCAGAGGTAAGTTTCGAGAGAATTACCATACTCTTTTCCAAGTCCTCTGATAGATCCTATCAACCAGCCAATCGCGTCCAAGCCCATTTGAGGCGGTAGATAGTGAATAGGGGAGTTTGTGAATGAGTCTGAGCTAGCTATTTCAGGCAAGGAGAGAGAAGTGTACCGGACTCATAGAATATATACGAAGAGGCGATCTGCGGCTACTATCCACATCAGTATGACGGGGCCCAGTATGACAGCCAGTAGAGTAATTCTGAATCAGAGCCGGAAAAACAAAAAAGGACACAACAAAAAAGATAGAACTAAAGTAAAGCCCTATTCACTTTCTAGAAGACACATAATTTGGTCTTGTGAAGTCCTTTAGTTCAAAAAAAGGTTCAAAATTCTTCGATTTGATTGGAACGTGGCGATGCAAAAGCATAATGCCATTCTTGCCGAACTCCCACGAATTCCACCTGTCGTACAAACCATACGACTTCAGCCTTCGCTGAGAGCAAATGACTTTGACCATGCTAACTCATTATTAAATAGTCGCGAATCGCGTGTAGTCGTCGTCGTACAACGTATTCACTTTCACGGTCGGGTCGGCTCCGGTATGGCTCGGACTACCGGGTGCAGCAAAGGATCCGCATGTCATATGAACAAAGTGCGTGCGTTCATGTATGGTTTTGTGAATGAGCATTACCAGCAGGCAGCAACCACCTCACCTGCAGACGTTTCCAGGCACCACACTGTTGATATTCACTATCACGATAATACAACCAATCGACAACACCTAATACCTGCCCACCATCCGAGCCAACATGGTCATTCCACAGCATCTCTGTCACTTCGACACTCTTTCCAAAAAGCACAGCATCCTTGGCCAGTCTGTTACCATCTCTGAACCTCTACAACCCGAGCCCTGAGGCATCTTCTCAGTAGATTGGATTCATGGAGCGCAAAAATGATTCTGTGATCAGTTTACGTCTATGGTGGGTCGATGTCGACGTTGCCGCAATGAGCTTCGACTGTAACGGCGCCCGCATCAATGTATCGCTTCGTACAAGTTCATCGCCACAATCTCCAACCAGCAACGCACTCGCAAAGCCTCTGTCTCTTGAACACGACTTGATCCGCCGGTTGGATCAATTGGAGGACAACATTGACGTTGATGAATACGAAGATAAGTTGGATGCGGTCATTGAATCGATCATGTCTCTTGGCAAAAGCCAATGTATGGAGGCCGCTGCACAAGCCGCCAAAACAGGGTCTCTGGCCTCTGACAATTTTCACTCGAAGCTGTTTCCTAATATCTTCGAGTTCCGCCTCGAAACTGTCGATGGCAACCCCCGGATCTTTCCAATTACTTCGGACGAATCAGATATGGCTACAAACATTCCACAAATTGACGACGAGCTTCGTGGCGATTGTGTTTACATGGGCTTCCAGCGGGATAATCGGCTCCCCCGCTTCTCGTCCAAAGACGTGATCTGCATGGATGTCTTCATCCATAGGTTCCCCAAGCTAGTTGCTTGCGTCCAAACTAATGGCAAGAAGCTATTGTCCAAGGCTTTTGAGACGGGGATCTTTGATACCAGCCTGCTGAGAGAGCTGATCAGCTTACAAAAGATCAGCAACAAGCACTCGACCGCTGGGGCCCTTTTCCAGGTACCGCAACTTCGGGGTTATATTGTTCATGCTGATACGGGTGCTATCGTTGGACTGTTGCGTGACTGGATCCAACATGGTCCGAATGGAGGTACTCTTGAAATAGGTCATGGAGGAGCCGGTGTCAAAGGAGCTTAGGGGAAAATGGAAGAAGCAAATTCGCAAGACGGTAGAACAACTGCATGAGATTGGCGTCGTCTGGGGAGATGGCAAGCCGTGCAACGTGATCATTGACAATAACCAAGACGCCTGGCTCATTGACTTCGGTGGGGGTTTTACAGACGGATGGGTGGACGAGAAGTTGCAGAACACAGTGGATGGAGACAGCCAGGCGGTCCAGAAGATCACTGAATATCTAGGTCTCTCAACATAGAAATCAATGGACTTAATCCCGCTTTCTAATGTCTCAAAACCAAAAGACCCAGACCAAACACGCTTAGTCTCTTGATCTTCACCAAGTCAACACTCTTATAACACATGCTTCCGATAGTGGCAAACGATGCAGAATAAAGAGGTGCAATCGTCTCTGCTGGCGTACATCTTGGAGACGTGTACGGTCGTCAATATAATGCTTGGATTTGTACGATACAGCCGCTTCAAGAGGTAGGAGAATCCATTCACTAGATTCTCTCCTGATATGCGGCTTCGTTAAATCTTCCATTATCTTATGATAGTAGCCCGTTCCAATGCATAGAAAGGCCTCGAGTAGTCTGCTGTCGTCATTGCATCAGGGGAACAACCTTGAACGATTCTCCGCGCGGAACGCATTGAGGCTACAGCTTACACATGTAGGACCTTCTCAGCGGCATAGATTGTTCGACTTTAGCGTATCCTCCACGTTTTTATAGGTCTCGAGTTAGTCTGAATCTGTTCGACGGACGAGGACTCTATACGCGATGATGACTGGTTTACACCTGTGACATACTCACGTATATCTACCACGATAGCCTAGCTATCAGGGTGGAGCTTCACTTTTAGTCTGCTAGCGCAGTGGTAGACGTGAAAACACCTTTATCCAAGCGTCACTTGTATCTCTTCTATGTGATGACGATGCCAAGCGTCTTTCCAAATCCTCCCGAGGCCTCTGCGGTACGAAATACCGTCGATTCGCTGTACCCAGAGCACATTGTAAAACTCATATGTCTTGAGATCCATAATTTCAGGGACCTGTGCCCACTCTTCCAAACCATTGTGGTCGTCTACTTGATCCTTGGAGGTGATACCGCGGGAAATTACGACGAACTCGCATTGCTCATTGTCTGCGGCAGGGGGCTGATCAAAATTATTTGAGAACAGCATCCCAGCCCAGTCGCCTGAAGAGCCTCTGACGTGAAAGATCGAGGCCGTTTCAACTGCAGTATTTGTAGACTCGCTCCAATTTCTCCCCTCCCAATCGCGATGAATACGCGATCCAATATACAGAAAGGCTCGAGTAGTCTTGAACTTTAGCAGCGGTTCCCACTGGGTCGGCGAAAACTCAAAAGGGTGCTCGGGGATGTGTATGGGCCAGGTGAAGACGGTATCAGGGACAGACTCGTGCCTGAAGCCTGCACCACGATCACTGCCCTCGGTAACGTTGATACGTGACCATCCCTCCGGAAGTGGTAGGGTGCTATCGTTCTTCACCACCACCGCTTCATGATACCCATTGTCAATTTTTGCCTGCACGCCATTGTCGGAATTCGTTTTCAGCCATGTCACAGTCGGATGTATCTCGACGTATTCCAAGGGAAACGAGCCGAATGTTGCCCCCACGTGACGTTTCAGCTGGGGCAAGATACTGAGATTGATGTTGCCTCCATCCCATCCAACCCAGGACCAGCTTGGCAGCATGCTCTGCGTCTTCCCATCGACGAGTCGTCGACGTATAGGTGAGAATGGAAACCAGAGCAGGGCAATGTCAAAATAGTACTCAGGCACCCCGTACAGTAACCCTCCCCTAAAAGATCGAGAGAGTGCAGTAGAAATACCCAGAAAAGCGTTGAGTCCATCGCTCGGAAAGGATAAAATTCTTGTATTGTAAGCACGAACAAGCAGCTCGTATTGAAGCAGATCCGGCCACGAGCTCATGGTCAGCTGATATGAGGAAGGCTTCCTCCTCTGCCAACGTTGAGCTTCTGATCCGTGCTCTGGATCAAAGGCCAGTTCCTCTGTCCACACTGCGCCAGGGCATTCCCAGAATACGCGGCCCTCTTGGAACACCAAATTGCGGCGAGAGAGGGTACGTTCTTGGAATGTCCAGCCACGACGCTGCCATTCGGTTGCATGGTAGTCGAGCTCGAACACAGGCTCCACAATGAGGCTTTTGCCTCCTAGCTTGTATGTTAATACCGGCGCCTGAAAGTGCCGCGGCTGGGATACATCTCTGACAGATCCCCGAAACCCGTAGTTTGCATCCTGGCCATCGGCAGCGACCAGTGTCACGTACGAGTTGGCATAAATGGCGCCCATCTGGGCAAGCTGCAATGGCTTACTAACCATGTCGTCTTGCACAATGCACAGTCTATCAACCCAAAGGTACTTTAGTCCTAGGCATTTCGTGAGTGCCACGGCATCGCGAACAGTATCTGGCATAGTCGCAGCATAACGAGCAGTGGCCAGGGCACCGGACGTTTTGAGGTCCTTCAGGTTGGTCTTTGTTGTCTCCAAGACGTCGGGGAGGCGGCCCCAGACGTAACTCAACGCCGCATACTTGATGTCATGGGACACACATAGATCAATCTCGACGAGATGCTGAGCATCGACATCGACCAGAAGGAGCGGGGCCAGAGAGGGCGGCGATATGTCTGCCCATTCCGTCAACGAGTGGCATGTACCCTGGTGCGCCGAGTCGCAATGCTGCGCCCACGTCTTTAGCCGTTCCAGATCAATCCAGCTCGGGTCCAAGCCGAGCGACTTCTGCGAGTCTGGGAGATCAATTAGAGATATGCTCTTGTGGTCCTGGCCACACGTAGCGCAATTGTCGTCTCCGTCGTCGCGAGGTCCGTAGCTCCACTTGTAGTCCATCGGGCGGGACCATTGCCAGAACGTCACCTCGCAGCTGGGCTGGTATTCATCTCGCCTTGGATCCTCCTGCAGCTTTGCGACGATAAATTGGCACACGGGGCAAGTTGCGTTTTGTTCGAGGTCCGCAAAGGTTCCAATCACGTGTTGTAGTTGTTTCGGTGCGCCGTCATCGGAGGATGTCTCCGCGCCGTCCACCACGGACCCAACCAGGGCACAAGGTCTACATTCTTTGTTGGGGTCCATACTCTGTAGCGAACATGTGAATGATGAAAACGCTGTGCAGCGAGAAATCATGCGGCGAGCAGCAGCCACCTGGGCTCGTCTCCGTGGGGAAGAGGGGCCTGGTGAAGAGTGCTGTCAGACTGCGAGCTGGACTTTACCATTCAGAGCCAGCTTTCCCAGCTTTGACCGCGAATAATTGAGACACAAAACTGCCAGAACCTTCCTTCGGATCTGTTGTCTGCAACTGGCAGTGCTCACAAGAAGTCCCGAAATGACAAGAGGCCACACTGTTGCAGCGCAAATCAGTCATGATCCATTTCGGATGGCTGACCTTGCATTAGGAGAAAAGTGGGGACTGCCCTAACCTAGTAAATAAGGTTAACCTGTTACCGTGAAAAGAAGTTTAGGGGGCAGCGAGGGCCACAGCCACAAGTGACAAGAGAGCAAAGACGTTGGCTCGGACTGTGGTAGATGAGTGTAAAGCCAAAGAGGGTGGCTGAATTTGTGAAAATAGAATCAAATGTAGAACAATGGAATTCGTTGATATCCTGTCTGACAAGAGCTCTTTACATAAGCCCGATAATGATCTTATAAGATTTCGGAGGTCGACAGTTGAATGCAAAGTCTTGTATTATATGAGAATTGCCTGTTTTATAAGTCGGGGATTGCTTTTTTTTGAGTTTTACGATTCTAGTAATAATATAAAAAAAATATGATTATAGATTTTGAAAAGAAAATGAAAATTGCTTAGGAAATTAATTAAATTAATAGGCAGTAAAAATTTAAAATAAAAGAGATAATGTCTTAAGCTTATATATTTATTTAAAGAAATTTCCTGAATAGACGCTCCATGCATTAATAAAGCTTGCATACGGAATTGTCTACTAGGGGCAGAGTTATCCGGAAATTCAGACTGGAGGAGTCGAAATTAAAGGCATTTATGCCATATATGAGATTCAAAGATAGATGACGGTCATGTGAATCTCCCAAATATGCACTCGTTATGCTTGTCAAAAATGATTTTCAGATTGTTAAGTTTGGAAAGAAATCAGCTCATATTGAGCGTAGCTTGAATACGTCTCCTTTAGGAGAGATGAAGAGTATCAAGCTACTTGATCTGGGTATATTTAGGGGTTTCTGGATCTTTCTGGTCAGTCACTCGGTGTCAGGGACATTCAGGGCCCAGCGCAGAGTGGTATATTCTTACAGGCTGCTACAAAACGACGAGGACGTTTCGCACGGAAGCAACAAATGTGAATAGAGACGCGTCTAGTATTCTTCTCAGGAAACAGCGTGTCCTGCCAGCCACTGAAGATATCAACTACATAGGATCGAGCGAGATCCGTGATATCATTGAATTCTCAAGCTTCAACGTCTCTGTCTGAATATACCTACCTGTCAACCCTATTACTCTTGCTCACCCTCCCCAGTTCCACAGATCAGGATGGACTGTGGATTGCGAGCGTCGAGGAGCCAGTCGGCGCATACGCCACTGAATATCACAAAGAAGAGCTATATGGAGCGAATCCAGGCAATAGCGGAAGGACTTGCCTGTGAGCAGAGTTGTGGTGTAGGAAGGTTGAAACACACCCAACGAGTTTTGTAGACCCTAGGGACCAAGCAAGCACCTTGAGCCAAGCAGTGAAGCAGCGGCCCACCTGGAGATCCAATCCCACATCTTGCGATATTGATATCATAATCCCATTGATTACAGATAAAATTTGTCGCCTTCTTTATTTTTGCATCAGTGTAACATTGACTCGACCCTGGCGAATGATGGCGTCAGCCATGACGTCTTTCACATCGACCCTGCCAGCTCTCACAGATGTCATGTAAACAGAACGGCGAATGTCCTCGCTTCGAAATCTAGAAATCCAAGCCCCCACAAAAATGGCTCGAGGATTGCATCTGAATAGATCTGTGCAACAAAATCGCAAAGCTCTTCTATATTTAGGATGAAGGTGCCGGGTTTAAGACGTGAAGCGAGGCGCCGGTACAGACTAGGATCCATGGCCCCCAAGATCAGCGAAGATCGCCTTCAGCTCAGTTGCCAAGGATTCGGCACGCTCGCCCTGCGAAGTGGAGCATGGCGGCCCCACCCGGCGCGTCGGCAAGGCTCTATTTTTGCACTTGGTCCCTATAACGATGTATTCGGAAAGTGATCGCTCATTGGCACTATCCGAAAGTAGAGTATGATCTATTTGGGATTCAGCCATGTTCATCATCAAGGGCAGCCCATACGTCCTTTGACTCTTCAGGGTACAACTGGGAAAATCTCTGTAAGATCAAGTCCACTTGTTGTCCTGAATATGTTTAGTCCTCCTTCTAGATAGCAGTGGAATGAGATGTATAAATTCAATCAGTATCTCCTCTGCCTTGGTGTTTGAATTTTCGCATCATCACCGACAACTCTGAAGCTCATTTACCTTATCCGCATCACCTCTTATTGTCTACTCTATATCCAAGACCAGACTACTTCCTGTTACCCAAAATGCCTTCTTTCAAGAGCACTCTCTTTTCACTGGCCACTCTGGCGGCTACCGTGACCGCATTCCCGGCTTCCACCAGCGCCAACCCGGCCGACGTGAAGAATCCACGGGCACTGGGCATCAACTGCCGGGGCTCGGGCCTGTGCGATCTTGCCACCATCGAGAACAACTCGGGCGTGCGGATCTTGCAGCTGTGGCACGACGTCCTGGCGGCCACCGACAAGGACCCCAACACGGTCTACAACAGCGGCGACCACATAGTGTGCGTGGGCACCAGCGTCTCCATCACCGTGGGGGCGAGCGCCAGCGCAGAGGTCGAGGGCATCGGCGGCGAGATCAGCCTCGAGACGTCGGGCTCGCTCGGCACCGGCGGCGTCTGCCTCTTCCCCCAGGGCGCCTCTCTCACCCTGGCACAGATCCGTGAGCTCGTCGACGCCATCGGCGATCACGGCTGCGCAACCTGCGGCTCTGTCCCGATCCACTTTGTCGATCAGGGCAGCAACGACCCGTCGTCCGGGATCTTGACCTCCAACTATGTTGGAAACCCGTACTGTAAGTTTCATAGAGAGCCACAATGTCGATACCACATACTGATAGCTTTGTTTCCAGGCGGCGGCGACTGCATTTCCCAAGTTGGTTCTTAAATGGTCCGGATGCGAGAAAGTTCAGGGTACAGGAGACGTTACGACTGCCACTATGCTGTGCTTAGATTATAGGATATCTAGAAGTTGTGTTTGGAAAAAAAAAAAAAAAAAAGCGTCCTAGTATTTCAGTATGCAGGGACGGCGGTTACGCAACATCAGCCACTCGTTGTTTCAACCTAATTGCCTGACGTCAATACACGATAGAAAAAAAAAATTTAATGCGTTGTTGTTCTTGCTCTACAATTTACAGTCACTTTTAGAAGTTGTCTCTCCAAACTCGATGCACTGTACCAATTGTTTTAATTAAATTCTTGACAAGGAGATGAGAAATTGTGATATATTAATAAGAAACTATTTAATCATCAGAGAACAGTTAATCAGATGACCAGACAGCTCTGTTCTCTTGAACGAACTCCTCGAAGCTTTTCGGAAGATGACCCGTGACGCTTTCAATGGCATTACTGGTCGCCATCTCGGAGTTCCTAGAGGCTGAGAGCTCTAGACGAGTCAGGAATCGAGCAAAGTAATCTGACAGACCAGCTTGGACCAAGCCTTGAATGCGGCCCTCTTCGTCCAGCTTTACATGCTCAATCTTGCGACCAAGCAACTTCGAAAGTTTCTCGGCGATCTATAAAACATTTGATGTTAGTACAACTTTGGAAGGAAAGAAAATTAGGTGTGGGGATATGTCATCTTACCAGATCGTAAGTCAAGTTCTCGGGTCCAAGCACCTTGAAGTCACAATTATAAGATTTTTCCACGGTTAAAGCGTGGAAGGCCACGTCGGCAATATCATCTGCGCTGACAAAGGGGATCTTTCCGTCCTGAGTAGCAGTGAAAATCTTGTTATGTGTGTTGATAGTAAACGCGCTACCCGGCTCGAGTAGATTCTCTGAAATAGAAGAGTGCCGTTAGCAATCAAAAACTTTTTCCAGTCGTCAAAAACAAGGATTCCTATTTATGCTTACCCATAAACCAAGAGGGCCGGAGCACACAATAGTCGACGCCAGACTTGATAAAATGTTCCCAAACTCTGCCCATACCGTCTTTGCCAATCGCCGCGGACATTCCAGCGCACAACACGAATCGCTTGACGCCGTGCTTCTGTGCGGCAAAATCCACAAACTTGTTCATGGAAACCCAAGGCTCGCTGATCCGGGGCTCCATCAAGTAAACAGCTTCAATTTGCGCATTATGGCGAAATGGCTCGGTCCAGGTCGACTCGTCTCCCATATCGAATTTCACACAAGTTTGCTGACTGTCGTGCGATTCGGTATGAGCAAGAGGACCTTGGCGAGAACCTAACAGGAAGGGTTTCTGGTTAGCGGCTAGCAGCGCCGCAATGCGTGTGGCTGTCTTGCCGCTACCGCCTGTCAAGAGGATCGTCATGTTGAGTGAAGTATGTACTTGTTGATTGTAAAGTTTAAATGGCGAATCTGTTTCTAGCATGGCAATATGTAGAAATGATCGAGGGTAGACGCAGTATAAATATAGTAGTGGTAGTATATTGACAACGATATCCTTGTACTGCGCCTTGACTAGCATGAGCATCATTTGAAATCAATGGACTGGTAAGTCACAATATCATCGGAGAAAAGTTAGTTCCTCTGTGTCAGCTCAGCCCTACAGTATTATGCTTAACTGGTCATCCGCCGATCAAACCCGAGGCGATCCGAGATACTATAATTGTGCCAAAAGACGCAGCCGGCCGCCGGATCGTGGGCGGAGTTAAGACTAGAAACCTCGGAGCTCTGTCGGCCGAGCCAATCCGACGCTAACGTATACTCCGTAATAGGATCACTAGTGATCCGCTTAGTTCTGTATCAAGCCAAGACATAATAACATGGTATTTACCACTGACTTACACAATCATAGATTTCACATACCGGCGGAATCCCCTTGATGCACCATTTGTGAACACCCAGACATCAATAGATTCGTGAGTCGTTCTTTGCAACCAACTTCTACTTATTGATTTTATATTGGGCGACCGACTCGGCGATTCAACCCTCGAGGAGGCCTTGGGCAAGACTATAAAAGCTGAGATATGACTGGATCATGCTGTAACATGCGTCGACTTCAATAAAACATAGCCCATTCAATCAAAGAACGCAGCTTAGCTGTATGGTGAACGGCAGATTGATGCGCCACCTGTGGCTGGTGCATTGTAGCACCCTTCGGTTGACACTCGGGAAGGGTGATCAAGTCTGTTTGTTTGAATATTATTTTCTCAGAAGTAGACGATCTTTAATTCTGCTCTCTATTTTGGCTTCTGGTCGTAACACAAATCTTGCATGTAAATTGTGATAATTTTTGTGGATGCAACAAGTTATTGGAAAACAGTGAAAGCGGCGCTCGCTGGGTGAAATAAAAGTGATTGTGGCTCAACTCTGCGCTTATCGAAGTATACAGCCGAACAACATTGTCATAAGAGCCGGCATCAATATCGTTGTTGGTTTGGATGATGGTGGCTCCGACCGCAAGATTGTTTGCCACGAGACAAGCCACGAACGCCGCGCCGTTGCCACGCGTACAACTTCCAGGCATACGAAAGCTTATGTGCCCTGGCTCTAATGCGGCATCACTCAGCATTCACTTGTATCGTAAATTAAGAATGATCTGAAAAGTTCTTGATGTGGAGCGAAAATGTGTATTATCTATCCGAATACCTGATAAGACACCGTAGACATTAACCTTAAAAAGTGTATTAACACCAACCCGAGCATCGACTTCCAGCAGCCGGGCACCTTAATGCCGTCATCATATGTGCTATCTGCAGCCACTGGCATATCTGTGCCTCGAGATATCACGAACTGCACGGCTAATTGGATAGGAATCATTGTAGCTTGCGGCAAGTTTGTGATATCGATTAGCATGAATTCAAGCACCATCGTTGCCTTGCCTCCCGTAACCACAAATCGTGTTATAACTTGACCTTAAGCTGAAGTCTTTCACCATTTATCTTCATACCGAGAGGAAATTACTTATTTGACTACATTCTAGGCTTCCTGTTCCATAACCACTGCATACATCTTTCTCAAGCTACTCACATAGCTACGGGCGGATACTCGATCAATCAATCAGACACTACATCCACCATGAGTTGTCCTATCCTGAAAGTCTCCCGCAAGCTATGAAGAGCATTCCATCCAATATCATGGCCTAAATCATCTGTAGTGCCAGCAGCAGCACTCATTTCCTGTTGCATCCATGCAAGATATTGACCAGCAAAGGGCCACCACCCGTTTTTGAACCCGCCGATCGGATCAATCTTCGACAACCAAAGAATCAGGAGATCACCACACGGACTTGTGGCCTGACCGAATGATGCTTTTAAGGTTAGGTTCAATAACAACATGAAGCCTCGTCCGAAGTACCTCGATGCTGTCATTGTCAAATACAGCAATAAGTGGGCCGCGTCCCCAATGTATCTGACCATTCAACATTTGTAGGATGCAAACGACTTGATCAAGCACAAATATAATGGTCATGCATTTCAACAAGTGTGCAATCGGACAAAGTAGCTGGCCTCTCCGAGCATGGATATTAAAATGGGCGTTTCCCCTCATTCCCGCGATGTTCTTTCCTTTTCTCTTTACTCGCCAAATCCACCACATTCTTCTCCATCAGAAATGCACCTTCAACATCTGCTGTCTCTCTTTGATCTACAATTACGATGAGACTCCATTCTATTATAAGTGCTCTCGCGGTAATCGCCGCCGTATTCATGGCAGGCGTCGACGCAGCGCCCCCGCCCCCCCGACTACCACCACCCCCCATTTGGCCACCACAGCAACACCCCCCAGCAGTAAACAAGACGGCCAAGTGTCGATGGACGCACAAGGGGCTCATTCACTATGCGTTTCTGATACACGACATCAACAACTGGGTCAACGACAACGGGACTACGCTCGCCTTTCAGCTCAAAGGCTGCTCTCGCTTCCTCTTCTCTGATTTCAAATACCTGGACGACCGCGACCTTAATCCCCTGGGGGCGCGTGCCAGGTTCCTCCTCCCCATCATCTTCAGAGGAGGCTGCGTGGAGCGTGCGATTGTGTCGGCGGGCGGACCAGTGGTCAATTGCACCTACCACAACAACGACGAATGGCATTGGACTCGCGGGCTACGTTTCTGGATGGGAGAAGCTGCGTGACGGCGCTGCATTGATGGAAATTTTGTTATAGGAGTTGTTTAATATCCGCGGAGGCACTTTCTAGGTAGACACTTTATCTACGCCGATGGAGAAAGCCTGCGAAACTGGGACGGAGGATGTTAGATTTGACTTGCAATGATTCATGACATTACACTAATATAATGCTTTCCTGCGTTTATGCCGTCCAAGACTGCAGGTTTCGCCATCAAAGTGCGGCGCACCCTGATATCAACTGCTTCAGAGCGCTAACGGGTGGCTGTGTAATGCCTCGCGTAAGTGTAAGAAAAACCGTTTGTTATTTACTTTGTTTCTATTTAAAAGCCAAAAAAGTAAACAGAAGAACAAAAAAAGAAAAGTACATTTGTAGCTTTCTTCACCTTCAGCGCCTCCTGCCAGGGGGCGACTTCCGCTATAAAAAAAATCATCATGCCTTTATAGAACAGGTCAATCAAAACACGGCATCGGAGATGAACTTTGCCATCTTGTTGCCGTTTCCTTTCTGCACTATGCTGAAATGATCGCAATCGTTCATCACCACCACGACTGGCTCGTCAAATGGGAACAGCGGGGCCCATTCTCCAGCTGTCCAATCTATCCGCGGTTGGGTAAGGAAGGTGATGCCCTGGGGGTCGCCCTGTCGCATCTCGAATACAGGTCTCCCAGGCCGCCCATCAAACGTGCACCGGCCCGCCCAGACGATGCTAGTGCGCGGTGTCAGCCCCTCAGGCAATGGCTTGGCCACGTAATGCCGCAAGACCTGCACCTGGGCTTGAAAGTGCGCCATTAGCTGAGAGTTGTTGCCATTGATGGTATCTTGCGAGTAATGGGGCTCATCGGTATGGCCGTTGCTGCTACCGAATATTCCCGAGGCTTGGCAATGGGCGTACCAACGGTCCGGCAGCGGGTCGAGTCCCGTGGGCGGCGGCGCGTCGATTAAAATCAGCGAGTCGACACGCTCACCTTCGCGAATGAGCCTCTGTGCCGCTGCAAAAGCTAGAATACCTCCCGATGACCAGCCGCCCACATGATACGGTCCGTTGGGCTGTCGTCGCCTCATTTCTGCCAGATATGCATCCACGAGTGTAACTAACGGGATAAGTCCAGTAGCCAGCTCTTCTGGATGACGGTAGTAGGGGCAATTCAATCCAACGACGGCTAGGCCAGCACGTACGGAGGATGCCATGAATTTGTATGAAACGGCACTTCCAGAGCCGTCTGGAAAAAGCCAGAGAACATGTCTGTCAGAAAGGGGTCGCCCCTGTAATATGACAGACGTTGCGGACCGCACGGGCACGGAAATGGAGGTGGGGGGTCCCAAGTCTGGCAAAACTTGGGTAGTCGGGCTGCTGACTCTCGAAGTGTCGCTTGCATTCAGATATCGTTTAAGATCGCCAACGGTTGGGCCTCCTGAAAATAGAGAAATGTCGGGAAGATCGGCGCCCTCCACAGCAAGCTCGTCACGTAAGCGGGCTGTGACCATTAATGACATGAGGGAGTCAATACCCATTCCGGCAAAGACTACGTCATCAGTCAATTCCTCTAGACTGACCCCGGACTCTTCGGAGATGATACGCAGTGCTTTTGTGGCCAAATCTTCAGTGTAAGCCAGAGTTGAGGCGCTTCCCGATGTTTTCTGAGGAGCGTTAATTGACATGGTTGCCAAGCCAAGGGTACCCTCCATTTCTCTCTCAAGCTGAACGTCTACATGCGGCATTTCGTGAGCGAAGCTCGTAGTGTATCTTGGGCTATCGGGCTGTCCCAAATTGATAGGCGTGGCTGTCAGGTGGGAGAAGGATGACTGTTTCTTGTGGTAAACCAGTGGCAACTCGTCTGATTCCTTTGCATCTCCTGAAAGTTGAAGCGGGTGAATTCTGTCCTTTTCAAGTTGAGTACTGGCACTGCTTCTGCTCTCTCCCGAGAGAATGAGTTGTAACGCTCGGCGAGGAACACCCTGCAAGGTAATTCCTGCAAAATAAGCAACGATACTGTCACTATCACCGTCAAGTACCACACAATCTCCTTTCCACAGACGCTTCTCGGGCATTCCTAACATTTTGCAATATGTGCGATATGTTTTGGAAATATCGAGCTTCTCAAAGAGCTGGAAGCTTGTCCAGCCATGGTTTATGTGCACCTCGGTTTCCAGGTCGGCCGCTTCGTGGGCATTCATGATGAAGCCTGCCGACTGCGCCAGTGCGTCCAGGGCCGCGGGCGAGATATCAGCTGAAGATGTCAAACCGACACAGCTGACGATGCTGGCCGCGTCCATGGAACTTGAATCCAGAGTTATCTCGTTAATTCGGCGGTAGTCCTCGTCGAAGGTGGCGAGAGACCCAACCATCCGATACGTCATGGACTTGCTGAAGCGAAACACGCTGCTGCTTTGGGTAGCCTGACGGGCTTCTTGAGATAGGATCTTGATCCTCTGTACCGCAGACGGAAGGATACTTGCCTCTAGATCTGCAAGCGCCGCCTGTCGCGAAATCCTAACCAAGCGGCACGTGGCGTGCTGCCGAGGCGCTCGAGTGCCATCACCGATCGTCTCGAAGCAGCACGTCGCAAGCCCCGAAGCAATATCGATCATAGCAGTAGATCGCAGTATTTGCGGCCCGGGTCCGCCATGAGCTACAAGAGCTCTCTCAACCACCATGTTCTCAATGGTCACAATCTCCTCGGCAGGTGGAATAGCCTGTTTTGCGGCTATATGCTGTCCCATGAGGAGTGCTATATTGCTATAGAGTGCCGGCGTGGCCAGGGGAATCCCGTTTACGCGATGGCCTTGTGCCAAAGGGCGCGTGTCTGGTCTGCTGAGGTCTGTCTCAACAATGATCGTATCAATCCTGTCCTCTATGACACGGTGTATCAAGATTCCCTGGAGAGGCGGCACAACTTGTACGGGCGGCATTGCCTGCGGAAGTTCAGCCAAAAGCGGTATCGTGTTGCCACTCGGCATAGGGTCGCCCTTGCGCAGAGACCAGTCGTTGACATACTGAATCCAATAGTTCTTGAGATCCCACCGATACGCTGGCAGTTGAACGACCTGGTGTGCACCTGGAAAGTCGGCATGGTACTCACGCCAATCGATATTGCAGCCCATGTTGTACAAAATGCATAATGACTCAGTAGACGTGTCAAATGCATTCTGTCCGCGCCTTAGCGATGCGAGTGTGGTCATGAACGTGGGCCCCAGTGTATTCCTGATCATTCCAGTGACTGTCGGTTGCGGGCCCATTTCAATTGTCACATAACCACTACTCAGAACGCCAGCTGCACGAGCGAAGCGTAGCGCTCCGAGCATATCGACAGGTTTCCGGCAATGATCGCGTAGATAACGTGGTGATACAACTTTGGCTTCCTTGATAATAGAACCGAGCAGTGGGCAGATGATGGGAAGAGCTGGCTCATGGAAGACCACTCCGCGACAAGCTGTCTCAAACTCATCAAGCATAGGCTCCACCTGGATTGAATGGAACGCGTAAGGTACCGTGAGCATTTTAGCTGTAATGATCTTACCCTGTATCTGATAGGCGACCTGCTGAAGAGCATCTGTTGCGCCTGACAGGACGATATCTGCTGGCCCATTGATACAAGCAAGCTCAACTTGTCCAAGATCAGCGAGGACATGGTCTATAATATCCTGACTTGCTCCTCGTACCGCCAGCATGGAATGGGAACCAAGTCGACAATGCTTTTGCAGGAGCTCGGCACGTCGCCCAACAAGGCAGAGCGCATCCGCTTCGGACAGCACGCCGGCCACAACCAGAGCTGGATATAGTCCCAAACTATGCCCAGTGACATTCGCTGGACGAATGCCCCACGAGATCCAGAGACGTGCTAGGGCTAATTGCAGGACGACAACTCCCAGCTGAGAACCGATGCTATCGGAGTCGCCGCTCGACGCGTTGGTAGCATCTCTCAGAACAGGGATAATAGAGTCAAACCCTTGACTCTGAACGATACGGTCCAAGCGTTCTACATCGTCTCGAAAGGTTGGCATAGTCTTCAGAAGCTCTGACCCCATACCACCGTATTGAGCTCCATTGCCAGTGAAGACAAAAGTTATAGGTGGTGCTGTCGGTGACGCATTCCGAGAGACAGAGCTATCATCACGCGAGAGTAGGGCTTGGAGCTCGGATTGAACTTGTTCAATCCTTTCACCGCGCACTGCAACACGGTAAGCATGGTGGAAACGGCGTGCGGTGGTTGTGTAGGAGAGGGCTGGCAACGCGATTCCGCCACGATTCATTGGTGGGGAGACGCCTTTCTCTAGAAATGACAAGAGTGCTTCCACATTTCGTTTTAAGGAATTGGGCGTCTTGGCTGACACAGCGACAATGTGTGAAGAGCGTAAGTCAAGGTTTGGCCGGACTGCGGGATGACGAGAAGCAGGAGGCGCATCTTCTAGCAATAGAGCACTGTTGCCACCAGCTGCACTGAAGTTGTTTACAAGAACTCGTCGCAAGGGTCCAGTTGCCTTCTGACCTGGAGTCCACTCGATCGGCTGATGTGCGACACGCACGTTACGTTCGCTCAAGTCGACCGGGAAATCCTTGTTGAGTGTGGTCCGCAACCCCGCGTGCGGCGGGATCGTATTGTGCCTCATCATCAACAATACTTTGGCAAGACTTGTGACTCCAGCCGCACCCTCGCCGTGGCCGACGTTGGATTTGACGGCGCCGACGTATAATGGTCGGTTGGCAGGACGGCGGTAGGCTGGGGCACAGGTGTCGACGACCGACCTCATCTCGATTGGGTCTCCGGTCCGGGTGCCGGTCCCATGCATCTCAACATAACTCACGTCCACAGGGTCTACGCTAGCATCGTTCAAAATTTGCTGAAGAGTGCCTTCTGCGCCTCTGCTAACGGGCGCGTGATCGAGTCGGCCTCAGCTGAATGGTTTGTACCTGCGGCCAGGATCACACCCAAGATCGGATCCTTCTCCGCAATGGCGTCGTCTAGCCGCTTGAGAATGACAGCACATGTGGCATCGGCTCTACAGTAACCATCGGCCGTCTGGTCGAAAGATTTGCAATTGCCGGTCCTGGAAAGGAAATGGCCTCGATCAAGGCCTGCTGTATAGTCAGGGTTCGTCAACACGTTTGAGCCGCCTGCTATGGCTGTGTCTATGTCACCCTGCCATAGTGCGTTGCAAGCCGTGTTAATGGCCGCCAGACTGGACGAGCAGGCTGTGTCGAGACTCAGGCTGGGTCCAGTGAGCTTAAAGAAGTAGTTGATGCGACCGGGGACGAAAGCTCGGCAGCCGCCCGGGATAAAGAAAGTATCAATGTTCTGAGCGCTGTTCACTTCCATCCAATCATTTGCCGAGACGCCAAATGCTACGCCGACGCGGTCATTCATCGTGGACGGTGTAGTTCCGGGCACCATTCCTGCGTTCTCCATGGCCTCGTACACAGTCATGAGCGCTAGGCGGCTGGCGGGGTCCATCTGGGGCGCCTCACGAGGCGAGATGTTGAAGAACTTGGTATCAAAGTAGCCGGGATTCTTGATCCAACATCCAAACGACGTTCCACTCGTGTTTTTTCGTCCTCCAGAGGTGTCTACGTGGGTGGCCGCATTCCAACGCTCTGTTGGGACGACCTTGTGAACATCCAGACCTCGAAAGATGATATCCCAAAAGGCATCCGGGTCTTCCGCCTCGGGAAAGCGTCCCGAAAAGCCAACGATTGCAATCTTGGACTTGCCCGAGGCGCTAGCAAATGCCCCAGATGACGGCTCACGCACGCTTGTCTCGGGAACATGCGGGCCAGGTTCAAATGACAGATTCGAGGTTTCTGATTTATAGCCATGCTCTTTGAGAATGTTTCGCAAATGAGTATCGCGTCCGGTTGCGACTCCATGTATAGACAAAGTTGCCTCATACGAAAAATGCGAGAGGTAGGCAACGTCCTTTACCACATCCTGCCAGTTGATCGGGTGCATGAGAATGTCTCGCACGGCGTCACGCAATAGCCCAGGGTAGTCTCTTGCGTTGCTTACTTTCCCTGTAGTGGAGGAGATTACCGGCGCTTGGCTCTTGTACCTTGTCCAACTACCATCAAAGGTCGTGCTGAGCACGGCATCCACATCCTCGTTGACGAAGAGGTGCGGCGCATGGTATGGAACCCGCAAGTCAAGATCCATGGTGGAGAGACCAGTCGATGCAGAGTCTTTCAGACATCGAAGTATGGACGGCGGCCCACTGATGGTGACACAGTCACGGGCAACGAAACTCAGGTACGGTCGTGACATGGCTGGGAGAAGCTGAAGGGCCGAGCAGATCATTAGTAAATTAATTCTGAGTTCCCCCGGGTCAATCACGCTTACCCTTTCATCACAAAATTGGTCTATCAGAGCTCGGACTTTACACTCATTGTAGTTGGCCACAATCACTGACCAGGGCTCAGTGCTGCCACTTTCGAGAGATTGCCCGACCTCATGCGCTCGGATAGTCGTGCGAAACGCAACCCCTACGGTATGAGGAGCCAGTCTCAGGAGATCGGAAACGTTGCGTGCAGCGGCGACCGCTGCAGCAGTCAAGGACCCCGTGCATAAGCCCAGAAGATACACATCTGTCTTCTGAGCAAAGATATCATCCCCTTCTCCGCAGCGGCTGTAGTCTTGTCAGTCAAAAGTAATAGAACATCTACCCGCCATGTATGGTGGCCTATTTGTCTCCTCACCTGATGAAAAGCGCGAGTTGGAGGCTGCAAACAAGAGCATGGTGCAAGGCAGGGTGCAAGGACTCTCGGCTGTGCAGAGCAAGCAGGTCTTGGATGCTTGAAAATCGAGGGAACGAGGCTCGCTGGATCGAGCTCAGAGTGAAGATCTCAGCACGAAGTGTAAGATATGTATTGTGGAAGAATGTCTGTAATAACGGATTATGTCCCTGACATAGCAGTGCAATCAGTCCAGGAGCCAAAGGGAAGGTCGAGTCTCCAACTAGATAGAGGCTCGCCCTCGAGCGATTGCGCCATGATGCCATGGAAACTTTGCACCTGTGTAGTAAAATCAGTCACTCTTTGATCATCAGGTGTCGGAAGCCATATGCCATTTCTGAGATGAACGTACTGAGCTAAAACTCGTGGCAATACTCAAAGTTACAGATGGTGGTCCACCGCAAGTCTCGATGATCATTTCATATAAAGTAAGAGACGAGGTTAAATTATACGGGATATATACTGGTGTAATGGGGCCAAGCAAGCTCCTCACCCGTCCCAACTTCATTCGAACCACCCCTGAGACCATATCCACCCCCACCCCCTCGGGGGCGGTCCCTTGTCCTGTTCTTACTGCGCCATAATCCTACATTGTAGGGGTCGAACAAGGAATTTTGAGATAAGCCTGAGTACGGGTCGAATTGGCCCCAAAAGGCTAGTCTAGACCGACGTATGAAGTCGGGTCAGAGATTCGGTCTGAATACAGATATTACGATTTCCGGCCAGGGCCATACGCGATACCCGATCGTGATTATCCATGTACTGGCGAATATTGTATTGTTGTACCAGTCTCATGTCAGATCGCTCTCTGTCCAATAGTCGATTTCGAGAAAAAAAAAAAAAAGAAAAAAGAAAAAAAGAAAAAAGCCATTGGTGGTGGTGTCCTCAGCATGAACCAAGGCGCAGAGTTGTCCTTGGGACCATATACAGCGGGCTTTTCATACCTTTCAAGACGAGTCTCCAAGTTTACAGCTTCTATGACTCCCACAGGCTCAGTAAAGCTTGATCGACTGACTAAAAGATTCATCACTACAGATTTTTATTTTAACTTCACTAGAGGTGCAAGATTCAAGTTCACAAAAAGCTCCATCTTGCAGCGCATCAACATGCTATAAGCGTGATCATTTATCAGCACAGGGTCATCCGCTTCGGTACGTTGGAGCAATGGACCAATGTGATGGCGAGGAAAGAATAATTTAGAATTTATCCATAGTTCAAACATACGGAAGCCTTGATCTCAGCCGTCCACAACGTGTCCCGTATCTGGCGGAGGCATCTGCTTGAGACTTTCATCATTGCAAGAGCCTGGGTAAGTGTAAACTTAAACGTCGGATATCCTTGGACAAGTCTCAACGGGCGGCTGGCCGTACAAAAGCTTGCCTCCGCGGAAGCTCCGTTCGACAGCTATCTTGGCTGTTGTGCGCATCTCGGCCTCGTATGCTTTGATACCAGCCAAGGAGATACCTTGAGCACCAGTCAAAGCCTTGGTAAGCACAAAGGCGTCCTTTACCGCCGTCGCAGCCCCGACACCCCCAGCGGGTGACATGACATGAATGGCGTCGCCAACAAGGGTCACGTACGGCGATGACTCCCACTCTGACAGAGGTAAAGATGAAGAGATGATGCGTAATTTTGTGGCGAAAGACTCATCTTGGAGCTCGATAAGGCATCGAATAGAATCATGCCACTCGCTCGTGAGTAGGGTGGCCAGCTGTTTGGGCGTGTTCGAATTGTACGTATTGGAAACCAGTGCTTCGGTGAACCCAAGCAATTTGGCCGGAATCAACATAGACCAGTACATGTAGTCTTCTGGAAGTTCGGGATGACTGGAACTACGCTCAGGGAAATGAAGTCGCTCGACAAACATGCTGATGGGCAGTTCCGAGTCGAAGATGATTTGTTGGATGGCTGGTGCTGTATCTCTGACAACATTCAGGCCTCGTTGAAGGCCGGGATTGAGCTTGTTCAATAGCTCAGGTGTCAGGTAGGTGCGCCCATAGAGACAAATGCCTTGAGCGTCGAAAATCTCATGCTGGGGCACGAGTTGCTTGCGAATAGATGAATGGTTTCCATCAGCACCAACCAGGAGAGTACCTGAGGCTGAACTTCCGTCGTTGAAGTAGACGGTGACGGGGGTAGAGCTAGTCTCGTCGACATTATAACTGACAGCCTTTTTGCCCCACTGGATACGTTCTTCAAGCCCGCGAAGGAGTACTTTGCGCATGAATCCACGTCGACCGTGTATGGCTTTGGGCCCCGTGAAGCAGACACGCCTGGCAGTGGGTTGACCACTAATAGCGTTGACTGCCGTCTCAACCATGACCGTCTCGGCCGAGGTGGCCACGAACTCATCGAAAACCTCCGGGGCAACGAGATACTGCAAGTCAGGGACTGTATCCGGGAATACTTTGATACGGTAACCCTGTGCGCGGGCATTGCTGTCCTCGTCCGCCTCGAAGATGGTGAAATCAATCCCATGCTTCTTGAGGCCCTGTGCTAAGGCTAGGCCACCCAACCCGGCACCGACGATGATGACATGATCACCTGACATGATGGGCTTGATTACTGAGGGCGTATATGGGAGAGGAAATGAGGCATGGATTATGCCCAGATGCTTTGATAGATCGAGGAGTCTGGGCGAGATTTTGTAAGTCCAGGTATATTTTTTACGTCCATCCTTGACCTGCTCAATTATGTTTTCATGGTACGCTGCGCCTCATTCCCACAGATACGACTTTGATCATCAACCTGTTTCTTTTCGGTGAGGGGTTGTCAAGTTGCACAAAACCCCCCACTTATGTCAATGTGAAGTGAATATACAAAGAGACAGGTCTGAAGGATTCGCCCTATCATGTCAACGTGAGGTCAAGGCCGGGGGAGTGCTGTTAGGAGAAAACCGCCCCCAAAAATAAACAAATACATGAACCCCGGCTTCGTAATGGCCCCAATATTATCGATGAGCGCTTACTGGTCCACGGCAGGGTTTCAATGCAATCAGGCACGAAAAGGGAAACATGACAGCCTAGAAAAGCGGAAAGACATTGGGGGCGATGATTTCGGAAATCATGCAATCACCGCTCCGGCACGTTGAAATGCTGCAAATGCCTTTCGAGCAAGTGATACAAACAGACAACCAACTTCCCCCTGCAAGACGGCATGCGCTACATTGGTGAAGGTCACGTACCTTGGTACTTAACATAAGCGCGGATGTAAACAGCCACGGCGTTATCTGTTCGGCTCCTACTTGGCAATCTTATTTCTGGGGGCGGCCCCAGGCGGGGATGCGTTAGTGGGGAGGGGTAAACAGGCGGCGGGGGATAGCCCAGGGCGGGCGACGCGTTTGCGCGTCGCTTACCTATCTGGGTAACTAAGCGTGCTATTGCGATGCCGTTGGCGAGTTATCATTAGGCATTGCGAGTCATAGGTGTCTCATCATGATTGCTCAGGACTTCAAGTACGTTGGATCTCACTTGCAGGAGGACTGTCGTTCAGAGTCAACATAGTATGGATGATTAAGAAAATTATCCACGTGAATCGCAAAGCAGGTAGTGGGCGTTGAGGTGTCGCAAACGCATTTTCAAAAGTATCTCACACCACTGTCATGCGACTGCGCAAACCCAGAGACTGTTTCTATCAATACCATTGTTCCTCCGCCGTGTCCAATTTGTTCTCTCGCTCAAGCTCTGGAATGAGCTCCTTGATGCGTCTTACTAGTGCCTTGCCGTACTCAGGGCCCAACGGCGGGGCAGGCTTGGTCAAGTCTGGCCGAAGCCATGGGACGGGCCGGTTGCTGTGGTCTTTTGCGGCCGTCATCATGAGCTTGATGGCAGCGTCGTCATAGCCGCCACCCAGAATGACACAAATGGGCGGTCGCGAGTAGTCCTTGCTCCCAAGCTCCGTGTCAGACGGAACTGCTTTTTCGCCATTGAGAATTGCCGGTATCTGGGCTACTCCGGCCTCCGGAGTCAAGACGAAGTGAATGACTGCCAACCGTGATAGGTCAGTTCCCTGGGGTTCATCGCGTAGAGAGTCAGTCATATGAGCCAACGTACCATCATACTCGGGTTTGAGATCAGCGATAACGCCAACGCCGATCTGCTCGGTCTTCCCGCACAGGATCACAGGAGCGCCCATTCTGACACTAGAGAAAAGTCGGAAGGACGATGACAAAGGAGGAAGAGTCGTGGTGATGCTTCGGACAAAGCGCAGAGGAGCCGGGCGGAGGGCAATCATTATTTGGGTAACTTGGAAGACACCGCTGGGCGGCACGGCTTGTCGAAAGAGGGGTCTCGAGCGAGAAAATTTATCATTTGCCTGACGGTGTTCACTTTGTTTCGACAGGCCTTCTGTCAATTAAGTGGCATGATAGGGATGTTTTATTTCTTGCTTCGTTTCCGTCTCCGAAAGGCTTTCAATCAGCCCACATACGCAATCAGCCCATTCTGAGCGCTTTCTAGCCAAGAGCATAATGTGCTACTGTTTGAGCATGCTGGAACGTCGCAAAAGGATCATAGATTGCATATAGTGCATGTCCTAGATTTAAAAACCCCCAAAGGTTCTTGTTATCATACACCCTTCCAGTAATGTAATCACACTCCTTTCGGCACGACCCGGCTCAAAAGCCGAAAGTCCCTTGCTTAGTGACTATATACATAGCTTGCAGTAGACTAGGTAGGTACCTACGTACCTAGGTACCTATCTCCAGAGTAGTATTGTGCCTATTTTCGGCCCCAAAAGATGGGCTTGACGGGGCCCCTGCCTACGTCGCGTTTGCATATTATTGCATGCACCTGGCACACACGTATGTACATAGGCTAGCCCCCAGCACCAACAACAACCAAGCAGTGATACGCAGTACATACGAAGGATATAGCAAAAATCCCGGTTCGATCAACATTTGCAGTTGAACGAAAAGTGAAAACAACATACACGCACAAGCAATCGAGAAAAAGTAAAGAAGAACATATGATAAGTTTTGTGTGCTTATAGAACCGGGTTTCAATGCGACAATCAAGCTGGGGAAGTAATAATCATAGGGCCTTCGAGAGGGGTTGTATGGAAAGAGGAGAGTTCAGGCGCTGTCCGGAGCAATCCGGACAAGGATTATAACGGAACTGATCCAGCCCACATGCTTAAATAGCCAGCCTGATGTTCCCCTTCAAAAAGTTCATTCAATGTGATAAACGGCAAGTACAGTGCCCGCATCATGTCTTCCTCCCTTCGAAGTGACAAGTTATTCGCCATAGATGGCTTGATCGCCGTAATTACTGGCGGGGGATCAGGTTGGTTGTAGCTCTTCTATTTTGGTACAGAGTACATTGCTACGTGGCTCTCATTGGCTGACTCTATACGTTGTATGCTTGTAGGACTCGGCCTCATGATGGCCATGGCCTTGGCAGAGAATGGAGCGTCCAGAATCTACATTGTCGGCCGCAACCAAGATAAGCTGCAAAAGGCAGCTGAGCTATTTCCGCTGTACGCAAGTCGCTATGAATGATTGGTTGTGGTGCATTGCGCGACAGACCTGCCGGCTCATTTACTGATCCGACATTTGCCAGGTCTATCATCCCCTTACCGGGAGATATCACATCGCAGGACAGCCTGAAGGCGATCGCAGAGCGTGTGAGCCGAGAAGCCGGTCACATAGACTTATTGATTGCCAACGCAGGCATGGCAGGACCTGGTTTGAAGGGACTGGGTCCGAGAACGACCGTCGCCGACTTTGCTCGGGCAGCCTGGGCAACCCCTGCAACCGACTTTGACAAGGTCTATAATCTGAATTGCACAGGGACCTATTATACAATCATCGCCTTCCTCGAACTCCTCGATAAAGGCAATAAGTGCCGTAAGCCCAACGCGCCACGCAGCCAGGTCATCATTACTTCCAGCATGGTGGCGTTCCAACGAGAACCCCGATACGGTTTTGCTTATTTGAGCAGCAAGGCCGCTTTGGTCAGCATGCTGAAGTGCTTCACTACTCAGGGTGCGGGGTGGGGAATCCGGTTCAATAGCATCGCTCCAGGATGTAGGTCTAATCTTTCTACAGTCTCCCGTCCCGATGTGGAAAAGACCATGCTGACAACGGACTGCGCACAGTGTTCCCAACCGAGATGTCTGAGCAAGCTCTTGTCCCTTTCAAAGTCTCTGCTGATAAGGAGCTCACCAGCGAAGGAGCATTTGCTTCTTCCTTCCTGCCGGCCGAAAGAGCAGGGTCCGCGGAGGATATTGGTGGCGCTCTGCTCTATCTAACCAGTAGGGCTGGGGCATACACCAACGGTAGTATTCTGCTGGTAGATGGTGGGAGGCTAGCGGTAATGCCCGCCACTTACTAAAAGAAGGATCTACTCGCCCACCAAGGTATTGAAGTGGCGGCAGGGCTGGCGCCTTTGGACGGCGCCCTAACCCCACTAATGGACGGCATGGGTGATACCATAAACCCCCAAAGGCAGAACTACTGAGATTCCATATTGATGACATCTCATAGGTGGATGTTATGGGGGCCAAGAGCTCGGCACAGCGCTTCAGGAATGATTCTGCATTCCTTCTGCAATCCTTTCATCACATTGGGTGGAGAAAATGCTGCCGTTTCGACATGTAACAAGGAAGGCATGTGTCAGATGACCCATGCATCATGCTTAAGACCAGGTACGTAAGCGTAATTCTGCACAAAGGACCTTGAAAGGGTTACGCAAATACATAACCGTACACCCTGGAGACTAGTTTTGAATCCACATGTGATGAAGATGAATCAAGTATACCGTCTGCAAATATCCGTGGGGTATCATGCTCCCTTGGAACAATCTCATCGAAATTTTAATGAGAGGTAGCTGAACAAGAATCTGTACCTGATGTACTATCCAGGAGCTGGCAATCAATTATATCTTGTCCATCGGCATCATATGTCAATTAAAGATACTGCCCTCCGAGACTCTAGCTGTAGACTTCGCCATGGCGTTGTGTGACTCTGCCTCCCTAGTCACTGGACTAGCCCTCGCTATTGCCAGCCTCTTTGCAGTGTATGCATTTTTGGACAGATGGCAGCGTAGGCGCAAGCTCTGGACCATCCCCAGCCCTGATAAAGACGTGTTGCTCTGGGGCCGACGGGCTCTACCACCCAATGCGCCTGATGTCATGCGCAAGTGGGCAGGCCAATATGGAGAGCTGTTCAGGATCCGCGTCGGCTGGTACGACTGGGTCGTTATCAATAGCCCCGAAGCATTCAAAGAAATCATGGACAAGCAGGTAAGGCGCAAACGTGTGTATTGAGCCCAAACACCTTCTACGATACTGACAACAAACAGTCCATTTCAACGTCGTCAAAGATTCCTGCGCCTATTGGCCATGATGTGGTCACCAAAGGATTGCGCATCTTTACCATGGCATATGGACCTCAGTGGCGCTTGCAGCGCAGTATCATGCATCGGCTGCTGGCGCCCAAGCCTACGCTCGAATTCGTACCCAGCCAGGAGTTTGAGGTCAAGCATCTTCTCCATCAACTCGCCTTTGACAATGAAGACCAGGAGAGCTTCTTCAATCATGTCCGCCGCATGTCGCTCTCCGTCGTGGCAAGCACAACGTATGGCCGGCGTATTGATTCCCAAGATGACCCAGACATGCGCAGCGCGGCCCATACTGCAGCTCTCCTCGGCAGCATTACCCGACCAGGCGTTTTCATAGAGGACGACATACCTCTGCTAGGCAGACTGCCCAAGTTTCTGCATCCGTCTCGAAGAAAAGCCATGAAGTATGCTGGTATCGTCCTCAGCGGCAAGATGGGCGCCTGGAACCGGCTCAAAGAAGAGGTAGATGCCGGTATCGCAGCTCCCAGCTTTGGCCGTGACCTGGTCGAAAATGAGCTCAAGAGCGGTAAACTGACGGATGAGGATGCTGCATGGCTTACAGGGGGGTTAGTGGATGCCGGTGCCGAGATCACGGCCGTAGTGCTTCACAATTTGATCCTGTTTCTTGCGGCCACCCCAGAGGCTCAAAATAAAGCACACCAAGAGCTGGACAGAGTGGTAGGAAGGTCTCGGGTTCCTAGCTTCGGGGATATAAATAAACTACCGTACGTACGGGCCTGCGTGAAGGAGATCCTGCGGCTCTGTCCGGTGCCGCCATGGGCGATCAAGCACTTCTCTGATGCCGAGGTGCTATACAAACACCACCGCATCCCCAAAGGCACCGTGCTGCTCGCCAATACTTCATTCCTTCATTGGGACCCGGAACGGTATAACGAGCCTTGGGCATTCCAACCCGAGCGCTTTGTCCAACATGCCAAGTCCTCGGCCGAGTCTGCTGTCGCGGCCGACCCTCGGCAGCGCGACAATTTTACTTTTGGTGGCGGGAGGCGCATATGTCCGGCTATGCGCCTGGCCGAGAATACTTTGGACATCACTGCAGCAAACATTCTATGGGCCTTCGACATCAAGCCTCCTACGATTATGGGGAAAGATGGAATAGAGCGTGCAGGTCCGGTAGACACGTCTTCTGAGGCGTTCCAGAAGTCAAGTTTCAATGGACCGAAGCCGTTCAAGGTCCGGTTCGTGCCTCGTAGCAAAGATCATCTGGATGTAGTACAAGAAACATGGAGATCGGCGCGCAACATTGGCTACGAACTCCGTGGTCAGAAGCTTCAAGTGGTAGGTGGAGGCCACGAGACTGACACAAATTCCACTTCCACAAAGCCATGACCATTCATGCAGACATATAGGATATGGAATACAAAACAAAAAGCTGAAGAGGAGAGAACCGAAAAGGAAAAGAGAAACAAAGGTTGATGCACGACCGGAGATCATGAAACCACGACATGTTCATTGTCAACTAAGTAGTCTTTTCGTTCTGAGATGCCTCAATCCGTGTCCACTGTGGCTCCCCTCTAATGATTGTTGCTTTTGAATTTGCGAACTGCGTTGCTTTGAAAAGCCAATAGAAATGTTTGTGAATATAAGAGAGATGTTACAAGTCGTCTAAGAACTGATTGGTTCTCTTCGTTGAATCCCCACGACTGAGGCTTGAGCCTTTGGCTCGCAGTTTTTCCCCCCCAACTGTGCCTACCGAAGTTAGGTATGTAGGTACATTAAACCGACCAACGGGTACTATATGGCGTTGCATTTGGCCGGCATTTCAAAATGCGCGACTTCGTCGGCAGATACAACACAACTCGGATCACTAAGGCCATTTCAAAGTATTTAAAAAAAAAAATCCTATTTGTGATGTCTTGAGCTATGTAAAACCATTAAGTCTTGGCGTTAATCAGCTATCGTGCGAAGCCTTGGGTCCAGGAAGTATACCTATGTACCTAGCTAGGTATGTATTCTAAGAATTTACCCACATTTTGGAGTAGACTAGTTCCTGTCAGTAAGAACATGAGAAGGTACAATAAGGGTCCAAGGTCTACCTAATTCAGCAGGGTTGTGCATTTCTCTTCCTTGAGGGGAGGGGAAAAAAGATATATAGAGCCGTTAAGTCATGTTGGCCATGAATCAATTTGTCCTGGCCGCGTTGCGAGAGAGTAAGCATGGCCACCCCAGCTACTCGACAAATGTGGGCCCGGATTAGGCCCCAGGCCTCAACCTTTTCTTACTATGCAAAGCACTCACGAGGAGTAGTACTTTTAACCAGTAAAAATAGCACGTATGCAAGGATCGATAAGCCAACTCTGCCATCCAGTCACCGAACGCCGCTGCAAGCTCTTGCGGCACGCATCACTACTCATGCCGACGCGCTGGCTGCAGCAACCCGTGGACTGGCGCAAGCGTCGCATAGCCTGAAGCCTTCTCTGGACGGGCCCAACAACTTGCTTCCAGAAGATGCGCCAGTCACAGCACAGGCGGAGCAGCTTGCTCTACGGGACGCTCTTGCAGAAGCGCAGATCCTCGTTACCGATGCCACCGAGTTTGTGCACGAGCTTGCAATTGGCAACAATCAATTTGCATGTGTACGTTGGTTGTGTCACTTCAATATTCCTCTACTCCTACCCCTCCCCGTGGAGACCCAGATGGAAACGGCAGGGACCCCGATGCATACCATCGGCGCGACTTCACGCCAGCCCTGCTACCCCACCAAGTCTTACGCCTCGGTCGCGAAGGCGGCAGGAGTCCCGGAGCATCAGCTGCGTAGCATCGCCCGTATGGCTATGCTCAAGGGCTTCCTTAGCGAGCCGGAGTCGGATTATGTCTGCCACTCGCCACTGTCTGCCGCCATGGCAGCAAAGCCGCAGCTGCTGGAATGGACGCAGTTTGTGACGAGCTCCAGCGCGCCCATGGTCACGGCCATGGTCGAAGCGACAGAGCGCTGGGGCGAAGATCGTGCTGCCCACCGTACGGCATATGCCGTAGCCTGGGCCACAGATCTGACTGTATTTGGCCATGTGGCTGCTGACCCAGACCGTCAAGCGCGCTGGGCATCTTACATGCGCGCAATGACGCAGAGCGAGGGTATGAAGCTGTCCCATCTTGTCGAGGGCTGGAGAAGTGGCTGGCATGACAAGGCAGCTAGTAGCGCTGTCGTTGTTGATGTGGGAGGAAGTGCTGGGCACGTCAGCATCGCGCTGGCCAGGGCGTTTCCTGGTTTGAGGTTCGTTGTGCAAGACCGCGGCGAAGTTGTGCAGCGTGCCTTGGCCGAAAATGCGCCCGCTTTGGCCCAAGAAGGGCTTCCAGTAACGTTCCAGGTGCATGATTTCTTTACTCCGCAGCCAGCTCGGCCTCCGAGTTGGGAGGACCGGGGAATGGGAGACGTCTATCTCCTTCGTCAAATCCTCCACGACTGGGGGGACGATGAAGCGATCCAGATCCTACGACACTTGGCTGCAGCGCTGGAGAAAAGCGGGCCAGAGGCCAGGCTGGTTATCATGGACACTATCTT
Organism: Neopestalotiopsis clavispora; assembly: GCA_014621435.1. NCBI lineage: Eukaryota > Fungi > Ascomycota > Sordariomycetes > Amphisphaeriales > Sporocadaceae > Neopestalotiopsis > Neopestalotiopsis clavispora. The sequence continues at coordinate 36,917 of JAANBA010000391.1, forward strand.
GCCATCCCCTGGAGCCGGATCATCACGCACCGAGGAGGCAAGGCTGCGTGTCCGCGACCTGACCATGCTGCAGGCGCATAATGCACATGAGCGATCTGAGTCGGAGTGGAGGGTCTTGCTCCAGAGAGCACATCCAGCACTCAAGATAAATCGTATAGTGCAGCCGTTCAAGAGTCTCATGGCTATACTAGATATTGGGTTCGATACAAAGGAATGATCACATGTTGGAAAATGCGATCCTCCAGCAATTCAAGCATAAGATATGCATGGGTATTGTTAGACGGCATTGCGGAGATGATGGAGATTCGGTACTCTTGGTGAACCTGTAGCAATCTACATATGTTTTGCGTAGTACGTGAGTACCTAGCCTTATGTGCCTACGTAGGGCAGGTATCCGCATTGTGCCCCACCGTTCACACCTAGCCGGTAGACATGTAATTGTGCTAAGGTTAGTCAGGCGCTTACATACTTAACATTATGTTTGTAGGTAAGGTTGAAGTTGGTACGCATTTCGACACTCACATACTATGTACATAGTCACGTAAGGTTAGTGGGGACGAACATGGGTATCTGATTTATTGTTTGGTAGGATTTCTTTTCATATTGCCGACCTGCATGTAACATCTGCCGCTAGACTTGCCTCTACTACTTATCGCTCGCATTTTTTGACCACAATGTACACGGTACATGCATGCTTTAAATAGACTAGGTACTT
>JAANBA010000392.1:0-37084 GCA_014621435.1 Neopestalotiopsis clavispora
CAGCCCGTGCAGGGCGTTGGAGCATACCTGGCCTCCGTACGAGTGCGCAATGACGGCCACGCTGCGCCCGGCTCGGATCAGGTCCTCGGCAACGCCGCGGATCAGGGTGGTGTCGGTCTCCAGGTCGGCTGTGGGCGGTCTGCAACCATTGCCGGTCGTCAGTCTTGGGACGTGAACCTCGTATCCATCATGCTCGAGAGCGGTTACGAGCTTTTTGTAGCTCTCCGGGGTATGAAAGGCACCGCCTATGAGGAGAATTGTGGATTTCTTGGTGGCCATACTTGAAGATGTTTCTCAATCTGATCAGATATACTTCCGTTTGAGCGATTAAATTGTCTATGTCTCAGATCGCAAAGAGGGTTCACCTGGTGGCCGTGACAGAGAAATTTTTAACCTGTCTTAACAGCGCAGGCCAATGATATATACAACCTTGAGAAAGCGGCGCAGTTATATGCAGTTGGTTGCAAGCCGCGTATATGACCCATAATTATCTGTGGATATGCAAGAAGGATACCTCTCACGATAATACCTTGTCGCAAGGATCAGCGCATAAATATATGCATCGTGGGGAGGGCCAGCGTTTCGCTCGCACTTGGCCACCAGGACGACTCTTGATCGGATATAGCTGAGTTAGATTCAGAGAGTAGAAGGGGGGCCAGAGACAGGAACCACAATCTTCATCATCTTCCAAGATATGTCGCCAGGCAGCGTATATCCTCTCCCACCCCCATTCACCTCGTTCGCGCAGTACAAGGAGGCGCTCGATGAGTACTACTTCAAGAACGGCGGCATGGGCGCAAACAATCCACGCATGAGGCGGCCGTATCGCCTCTCTCACGTTGCCACAGAAAGGATCAATACCGACGACGGCACGCCCTGCACGATCGCATGGCACCAATATACTCGCGGCTTTCCGGATCAGCTTGAAGAGAGGCATGGTACCCGCAGAGCCCCTTTTGGCAGTTTCCAAGTCTATTTGCCGTGTCCTACCACAGATGGCAGTCGAGAAGAGCCTGTCGCGAAGCGCCCGACTAGGTACCAGCTTATCCGGCGACGGCATAGGCGGGCGCAAGGCCTGCCATCTGACGATGAGGACGAGGGCGTGGACGAGGATGATTAGATGTTTGGCTGCCGAGTTCTCCAAGAGCTATGGTCGTATGTGATGTGTAGGGTGACGAGAAGTAACTATAACTCAAGTATTCGGCTCGAAGTACACGAAACACCAGGACGTCCTTGAACTGTAAATTCCCCGAATCCTACCTCGTAGAACGAAGTATTGGGCTTTGCGCAAGTCAACACGGGTTCCTCATAGACTTTAGTCTCGACCGTTCTCCTCAACTTAGACACCATCACCACCAAATAGGTGCATGACGAGAAACTCATACTTTGAGTTTCTGGACTCTCCGGCTCCAGGACTTTTCGCATATTCGCTGAGGACAAGGGAAGAAAGTTAGCCCCAGACCTTGACAAGCACGACACACTTACTAAATGTGTCCAGTTTCTTGGACTGATGGCTCTGGTCATGCCTTTGAGTGCGCATGTGTAGTAAACCATGAGAAACCGTCGCGTGACAAGTTGCCTTTGCAACGCTGCTTCGTCCGCTGCCGATCAATGGCAAATACCTGGTCTGCGCAATCATATTCGCACGGATACGGTTACTTCTTCCTGCTTGTAATACCCCCATGTTGCTTCTCGTTCAAAGTGGATGCTGTTTTGCTGGTGTCTTGGGAAGTCTTTTTCTTGACATTATCTTCCGACCGAGTTCGTGGGTTATGGGCATACTGGAAGCAATTACTTTGAGGAAAGTTGTCACTCGTTATAGCTAGCGAAGGCAGGAATACTTTGAGGTTGGACAAATGACCATTACTGTACACTGCGGTGTCTTGAGTGGCTATATGCGTAAACGTAATATTTCGAGAAAGTTTTGGCTTCATGGTACATATTTATTGATTTCACTCCGGTCGGTTTTTAGGTTTTCCTCATACTCTTTGAAAAGTTGGATACCAACATTCAACTGAAGGGTAGGATGCAACTATTTGCTTTGTATGAAACATTAACATTCCGTATTCTTAGACACTCAGTATCACATACGTGCTCAAATTTATGGGTAATGGTTCATTCATCGGTCCCGTCAAGGTCAAGTCGTGCTTCTGGACTAGCAAAGTTGTTTCTCTGAACAAGAGGTGGCCAATTAGCGCAGATTTCTTCCGGAATACACCCGAGTTCATTTTCTCACTCGCCTCTGCAAGGAATTATCCTTATTGGGCACAAAGGCCGGGAGCTATCAGTCATTGGCTACGTACCTAGATTCCTGCAAGGGGTGGCGAAGGCTCACGGGCTGCCGATGCAAATCAACGAGATCGCCGCCGCGGCTAAGGATGCATTATCCAGATCGAGGAACCACGCCTCAAACGCTTCGCCAATCTCCATTACAAGTTCTGTTCGAGGGTACCAAGTACATGGACGAGAGCTCCGCCCCCCTTGGACATGTTTTGGCCTTTTCGGTTCCATTCGCCAAGACCACCATGGGCGAGTCTAATACCCTACGTACATGGCGATGCAGACCCCTAGATGTAAGGCAGCCCTATGCCATGTCGACAATTTGCCGGCCCCAACCATCAGAGGTTGTCATGGACAGGGTAACGAAAATTTCTCATAGGTGCATTCTCGCCTCTTGTTCCTGGAAATTATGCGTCAAATTGGTGGAGACAGCAACAAATGGAGTCCCTGTTTGAGCACATCGTGCAAACACTCTTCGATCTTATTTTCAGTGGTAGCAGTTCAAGTCTTCAGGAGTGCAGATACGATGCTGTAGGACTCAGAGAAGGATACGAACGTCAAATGGTCAATTTCTGTCGCGTCTTCATACACTTGTGAACAATCATCTCGTGGTATGGTCGTCCAGTGGTTCATGCATTGACCCATGTTAACAGGCATGTCCATCATGTCTGAGGGTATCCGTGACGAGACACAACTCCCAAGTCACATCTGAGAATACATGGCATACAGCTGTTCTCTCCCAGTCAAACCGTTGTCGGCAAGGAACCCTCTCAGCGGCATATCAATTTATTCTCAGTAATGGAGCCAACGAAACCGCAACTCGTTCAGTAACTTTACTAAAAGTTGGGTAATGAAAATGCGATTACTACCATGAATGTACGAGATCAATTTGGTCACACTTGTCAAATGTGGTTTAGAAGAGAAAAGGTAGAGATGAAAAAGACAAGAAAACCAGAAAGAAAGAAAAAAACCGGAGATTGTGGTCGAAAGGGTGCCCGATGGACGCTATACCATCTCGGATTTTGCGGAGCTTATTACCCATCCACACAGTAGTACTATACTAAACGTGCAGAGAAAAATTGGGGGTAAACAAACAAACTAGTGGTAGTCGGTAGGCGATGTACGTAGTAAGGGTCCGGACTTTGATACGCCGGACAAGTGGGTACGGGGAATCTCCCTTCTCGAGTATAGGATTCTGGACGCTGACCCCTCCTCAGTCTTGACAGTCTCCATATATACAATTAAAGAAGGGAAAAAATTAAAGCGCGAAGTGCCAGGATGAGTTTCTTGAGCGAAATAAATCTGTGCATTGCCGCAGTAAAACTTTGAAATCTGGAGCCCCATCGGCGGTTGCCGTACCTAGTATGCACGCCACTACCCGTGTCACTGAATGTGGGATGGCTTTGGCATGGGATAGATGCTACTGCTGCTGCTGTTCGCTGCGGGATTTCCCAAAAGAAGGGCGGGAAACTGAGGACAGGGAGAGGAGGCCTCCCTCTCTTACCAAAAAGCCACTCATCACAAGTAGTCCCCGGTTGCCCTTAGCACATGGTCATTGATGCAATGCAGGATAAGCAAGATATGGGTGTCTGCAGAGAGCGCGGGGTTGAGGAATCATGTCATCAAGGGCAGTGATGGATAAAGAATCACAGTTATTTTGAGAGAGGCATTGTTTCGACATGGGAGCGCCGCTCGAACCGACTTCGCCTTGTAGCGTCCAATAAAAGAAAACATTGAGAAAATAGTCATTACATAGTACAAGATAAAGTCTAAAGAGAGAGCTGACCGGTACTCACTACTTGCATCTGATTTGGGGTCTGGCCTGGAGACTGAGAAATCTGGGAAAGGAATGTGTTAAGTCCGGGGATCCGGCTTTGCGCGTTTTGATTGGCTCGTCGCGGGATGTCCGGTCATACTCATTCGCATCTGGTGGAGCCCATTTTGGTTTACATCAAGCTTTTCCTAGCTGCGTAATCCGATTTCCCCTACTACCTCGAGATGCCGGAGCAAGGGTCTATTCGGGCATCACTCACTTAGCACAAATGGCTGAGCGTCCACAGCTCTAGCTTCGAAGGAGCTTAATCGAATTTCTGTCACACCGCTGAAAGTTTTCGAGTGATGGCAGTCGGGCGTTTTCCGGGATGGGACCTCCTCGTCAGCATCCATTGCTCGTCAACAAGAACAGACGAGGCGCGCCCAAAACTCCAGATGTCGGCAGTGTCATTCACATACATGGAATGAAGTAGATAAGTCTGCTTGATGAAATATGACAAACAAGTGACGAAAACAATCAAGGGCAATAATAAGCGAAAAAGGCACAGCAAAGTCGCATATCTATCTGCTATCTGGACTGCTGCGATCCTACATCCTTCAAGTAGAAAACCCCTGATCATCTTGCCGGATCGGGTCTTCCCGACCAATGGGCGGTCCACGTTTTCGCCTCTAAGGTCGAGGGGTGGGTAAAAACTACTCGTGTGTATGGCACAACATGTGTACGTACCTCTCGCAAGCTGGCAAGCTGGTGGGAGCTTGATTCGGTTCGCTGCGTTGACACCATACCTAGGCTATGCGGGGGTCGAGATGCCGCTGGAGCCTCTATGGAACATGGCTTGAACTTTCCTCCCAGGGCCAAGGCAGATTCCCTTTCAATTGCTGGTGCCGGAGCACAGTTGGACCTCGCCTACCCGTCTGTGGATCGAGTCGGGGGGTATCTTGTCCAGTGATTTACCATCGATATCATTATCCGCAAATACATTATCATAAGGCTCTGACACATGCATTGAGCATGGGTGCGGCTCTGGTCTCCGAAGCCGTTGGAATCGATGGCAATTTCCCTGCTCGTCGGGTCTGCCGCTCGCGTAGCCCTGGGTGGCCATACAGAGTAGTTTCTCTATGTTGTATTAAGAGGCACCCTGTGCGTCCTCACATGCTTCCCTCGTGCTCTTCCTATTCTTGTCTTGCTCGCAGATTGCTCTTACGTACATCTCGTTGCTGTCGTTGGTCGACCAAGTAATTTTACGTTACTTTCATTGTTGCATTTCCGCTTTCTCCTTACGAAACAAGGGCACAGACAGCACAGCACACAAAGACAGTAATGGTAACACAACCAACGACGATTCGCATCGCCGATGATGCCCACGAGCCCGTCAAGCCCGAACTCTCTGCACGGGCCGGTGGCATCTACGATGTCCGCAGCCTGTCTCGGGTCGGCACCTCTGCCAGCCGCCGCAGCTCCTCGCGTCACTCCCAGAACAGGCGGCCCGAGCAGGACGGCGATGTAGAGGATGGCGATTGGCGTCCCGAGGACGGTGGTCGCAAGAAGCAAGTCTTCAAGGGAACCACGTTGCTTTGGTAAGCCAATTCTTTCCCTTTCATTTATGAAAAGAGTTCTTCTCAAAATTACTCTACTAACACTCATTTTTACAGGCTTGCCTACCAGTCTACTGGTGTTATCTACGGTGATATTGGAACAAGGTATGTTTCGCACTTTTCCAGAGTCCACGTTGATCGCAAATGACTAACACAAATCTTCTCTCAAAGTCCCCTCTACGTATACTCATCCACGTTCACCTCGGTCCCGAATTACAATGATGTTCTTCAAGTCCTGTCACTCATCATCTGGTCGCTCACGATCATGGTCACCATCAAATATGTGGTGATTGTCCTTCATGCCGATAACGATGGTGAGGGAGGTACATTCAGTTGTTACTCGCTCCTGACGAGATATGTAAGCATGCTAGTCTTTTCGGTGTATTCATTCTTCAGTTGCTCATGTGTATTACCAGGCCAATATTACACAACGCGACCCACGCGAAGCTCTCCTGGTCAAGATGCAACGTATAAAGACGAATGATCTGCACGATTCGAGCAAGAAAATTCGATCTGGCATGGAAAAGAGCCCGTTCGTTCGTGGCCTACTCAAGTTCATTGGTGTCTTGGCCGTGTCCATGGTCATGGCTGATGGAGTTCTCACTCCTGCCCAGTCTGTCCTCGGCGCTGTCCAGGGTCTCAATGTCGTCAGCCCCGATATCTCGACTTCTACCGTTGTCGGCACTACTTGCGGTATTCTGGTGGTTCTCTTCGCCATTCAGCCGTTTGGTACCTCTAGGCTTGCCAACTTCTTTGCACCCATTGTCATCCTGTGGCTGGGCTTCAATGCTGGCTTCGGTATTTACAACCTTATCAAGTTCGACCATTCCGTTCTCAAGGCCTTTTCACCATATTTTGCCATTGAGTTCTTCAAGGAAAAGAAGACTGAGGGCTGGAGAATGTTGGGAGGTGTTCTTCTGGCCTTTACTGGTGTCGAGGCCCTCTTTGCGGATCTGGGTGCATTTTCACTTCGGGCTATCCAGCTGAGCTGGCTGTGCTACTGCTATCCTTGCCTTCTCCTGGCTTACATTGGACAAGCCGCCTACATCAGTGTGCACCCCGAGGCCTATTCTAACCCATTTTACAATGCAGTGCCCCCAGGAATGCTGTACCCCAGCTTGATTCTAGCTGTGCTTGCCGCAATTGTCGCATCGCAGGCCATCATCACCGCGACTTTCCAGCTCACTAGCCAGATCATGAAGCTGTCGTACTGTCCCCAAGTCAAGGTTGTCCATACATCCAAGAAATTCCACGGCCAGCTCTACGTGCCCTTTCTTAATTGGATCCTCATGGCCCTGACCATTCTTGTCACTGGAGTGTACAACAACACTACAAGTCTGGGTAACGCTTACGGGTATGTTACCCCCGTGGTTCATCGTATTTATAAGTTGTCAACTAACAACTCTCTCAGTGTCTGCGTAATGTTTGTCACCTTCTTTGATACGTGCATGGTGACCCTGGTTGCCCTGATTGTCTGGAAATGGCCAGCCTGGGTCGTGTTCCTCCCATGGCTCTTCTTCGCCACCTTTGACGGTCTCTACATATCCTCGTCGCTGGTCAAGGTCCCCGATGGCGCCTGGTTGACCCTGACTATTTCCGGAATTCTCGCCTGTCTGTTCCTGCTCTGGCGCTTCGGCAAGGAGAGCCAGTGGCGCGCAGAGGCCGAGGACCGGTTCAAGCCCTCGACCTTGATCTCCAAGGATGCCGAGGGCGGCGGCCTCTCCCTGTCCGAGCGCTGGGGCGGCGGCTCCCTCAGCCGGATCCGGGGCCTGGGCATCTACTTTGATAAGACCGGCGTCCTCACGCCCACCGTCTTTACGCAGTTCGTGTCCAAGTTTGGCGCCATCCCCGAGACCATGGTCTTCTTCCACCTCCACCCCGTCGAGGCCCCTACCGTGCCCGATGCCGAGCGGTACTCTGTGTCGCGCCTGGGCGCCATCCCCGGATGTTACAGACTGGTCATTAGCCACGGCTTCATGGACGAGGTCATCTCGCCGGATCTCGCCCTGCTCATCTACGAGCAGGTGCGCAAGTTCATCATTCGTCAGGCCTGCTCCGAGGCCCTCCCCGACGAGACGGAAGTGCACGAGGAGTCGGTCGCCACGTCGACGAGCTGCGACCAGAGCGTCACCGCGGAAGGAGGCATGAGGACAACAACGGCAGCGTCGTCCTCGGGCGAGGACAGCGAGGAAAAGGGCAAGGTGCGCGAGGCGTCCGCGCCCGCGGAGATCACAAACGAAAAGGTCAAGGACGAGGTGGCGCAGCTCGACCGCGCCTTTGCCAACAAGGTCATGTACGTCATTGGCAAGGAGCAGATGCGCATCAAGACCGAGACCAAGATCTTCCGCCGGGTGCTGCTCGCCACATTCCTGTGGATCCGCGAGAACACGCGCGCAAAGATTGCGAATCTGAGACTCTCCATGGACAGAGTCGTGGAAGTTGGATTCGTCAAGGAGATTTAGGTTCTTTTTGCTTTTTCTTTCCCCCTGGATTTTCCTGTTGCAGTTTGTTGCAATTCATGACATGAGCGTCTGGAGTTTGGTCACACAGTATTGAGATACCATCTACGAATAGAATTGAAAAGTGAATACAAGGAAAACAAATACCGTATGCGTCCAGATACTGCGCACGTGATTATTTATTTTGACTGATCTGAATTGATCGTCTATTCAGTTGCCTGTGTTGTCTGGAATAGTGGATGGCTAGATCAACGGCTCGTCGAGGCATTTGCCAAGAGTCTCGCTTTGGTGGCAGAGACATTCACAATTAGACACTCGCGTAAGGGGCAAAGCTGTAGCGGGTGCATATTTGAGATGGAAAATCATAAATGCCATCCCTTTCTTCAAATTCGCCGCAGGCACTCATCAAATATTCAAAGTGTTTCTCGATGAAACATGCTGGTTATGACAATTCACCGTAAAATTCAAGGGCGTTATTTTTGTGACGACTTTTCTTGGTGCGCCACGGGTCGGGCAGCATCAATATAACGCCATTCCTACAATAGTTGCTATAGCGTAATCTGAGCCAAAGCTACTTATCGCGGCATTCCTATAGTTGCAAGACAACGAGATGGGCATTCCTTGGTTCAATCGATGGCATTCCCTTCTTTGGGCTCTGCAGTATTACAAAACCACTTGTTTTGGGCTCTTGATTGCTACCCAAACGCATGTTCTTCTACACTTTTGGCTTTTATCGAGCACTGAGCTCAACAGTCAACATGTATTGCCGAACAACTTCACGATGGCGGATGGCTATACGCCTGTTTGCCATCACAGCCTTTTTTAACTTCGTCCAAGGACAAGGTTTCTATCTTGAACCTTTTACCTGTGCAACTTCTCAAAATTGGATCGATCTCGGTTGCTACGATGTCACCACGCAGCCTTTCACATTCGCAATCCAGGGCGGCGAAAAGAATTCGGATCCTTCAAGGTCCTATGCCAACTACAATGGGGGAGGAAACAATATCAACAGTACCATGACTCCCAATTTCTGTACCCAGGCCTGTCGTGGACACGGTTTCCGCTATGCTTCCCTCTATGACCGCGGATGTCGCTGCGGAACATCTCTCGGCTCAAGTTCCTACAACAACAGGTCTTCAACTCAAACTTGCTACTCTCAGACCCTTTCCATTGATCCAAGCCCCTGCTCTGGCGACAAATCTGAGAACTGCGGTCAAGTCGGTCAAGGTTCCGCAAACAATAAGGCTAGAATATTCGTCGACCCTTCATTTGAGGCTGAACAAAATCCATCAAGCATAGATGTCACGGGCTTAGCCTCCTCTTACGGATATCTGGGTTGTTTCAACAAACCCAACTTGCCTTCTGATGACCCTAACAGGGATACCACCCAGTCAACGCCTCAGGCCTGCTTTGAAAACTGTGCCCGTTACGGATTCCCATTGGTTTATGGTAAGTATTGAGATGGGCGTATAGCACCTGCCTNTTTTTTTTTTTTTTTTCATGTTTAGATTTGTAACTCATTACGAAATCTTGCTAACTGTTTTTACAGTGAGTTCCCCAAGCCATTCGGCTGTTATTACTTATTCTTAATGCTAAGAACTTTTCGTGTTCTAGATGTACCGCAACGCGTGAGTCCTCTTAACCGACTAAATTGATATTATCAATTCTAATAAGACCAGCGGCGCTATCAAATGCGAGTGTGGTACCGACTTTGGCGTGGGAGCGCGATCGTATGACGACAGTGTGAACGCAGCAGCTGATAATAAGAAGTGTAATATCGATTGCACGTCTGGCAACCAGTGAGTATCGGCATCGCAACCTCAAGGCGGTGTATAAGCTAAACCGGCTTCAAGCAATTGTGATTCAACAAGCGGAAAGTGCTGCGGAGACGCTGGCTTCCAGATATATCCAGTCTACGCCAATCCAAGACTAATGGGTTGCCATATCCCACGAATCCCAGGTTACTACCAAATAGAAGCAAGTGGCGGGCCCCCAACGCCTACACAAAACTCCTATTCCTGTATAGCCACACCGTACAGTTTGTCTTCACGACGATCCTCGTCCGTTTCGTATGCCAGCACCATTGGGACTATCACTCGCTCCGCCAGCTTCGTCGCTACAGCCACGGCAACAAGGATCGGTGCAAGTCTGAGTTATATGAGTTATATCCAGTATGGCTGTTATGATGGTCAAGTGAGCGCAGCTTTGTCGTACACTGGTGCAGCTGCCACTCCTGTGGCTACAGGGTCGATCAGCAACGTCGATGTCGACAAGTGTGTGCAGTATTGCAGCAATCAAGGCCTAGACTGGGCGGCCGTGGGCGGTTCTAAGACCCAGACCAAATGTGTCTGCGGTGACAGTTTTCGCGTCGGAAATGGTCCGATTGCAATGGACTATTGCAACGAACCGTGCCAGAACCCTGCTGTTGCACAAAACTGTGGTGGCAGTAACAATTTCATAGCCTATGCCGCTGCCTCGTCTGCAACTCCAGGCCCCTGGTATTCGAGTTGGGCATCAACAATCACCACTCGAGTTGTACGTTTTATCAGATCCTTCTTGGGCTTTATGTATCGCCTCTAACTTTTTGACTCACATCATGCTGACTTATCGGGCTCATATAGTATGGTTGTACTGGAAGTGAGTTCTACCAGCTATCCTTTGAACATGTCGCACCCAGTCACCGTTTCCCTGGGCTATTTCTTTACTTACTCGTTGAGCAGCTACACCTTCTCTCTCCGGAGGGCCCACGTCGACAGCGAGTTCATCAACATCATCCAGCACTACTAGTTCCAGTGCCACCACAACGAGCTCTACTACGTCTTCTGCTACGTCTTCTGCTACGTCAACTTCCTCATCTACTTCTTCCGTGGCGTCTACCTCTACTTCAGCTTCATCGACTAGTACCTCCACCTCGTCGAGCTCCTCTACTTCCTCGTCTGTCTCCCCATCTACTTCTTCGACTTCCTCGTCTCTATCTTCTACCTCTTCGACTGCCTCGTCCACATCGTCATCTTTGTCTTCTACTTCTTCAACAGTTTCTCCATCTACTTCCTCGACTAGTTCCTCTACATCCTCTACTGCTACGACTTCCTCGTCTTCATCGACTTCCTCGAGTTCCCCGTCTTCATCGACTTCCTCGAGTTCTTCGAGTTCCTCGTCATCCTCAAGCTCCACGTCTTCCACTCCGTCTTCAATCACATCCTCTTCTTTAGCTCCATCAACGCCGACGTCCTCATCATCCTCTTCTTTGTCGTCGTCTACTACTTCTTCGTCTTCACCCACACCTCCCTCTACTTCTTCTAGCTCGTCGACTTCTTCAACAGCTTCAAGCTCCGCAAGCACATCATCAAGCACATCCTCTAGCACATCGACCAGTAGTAGTTCATCTTCAACGACATCATCGAGCACAACATCTAGCCCAAGTAGCACATCGTCCAGTGCAGCTAGCACGTCCTCAAGCGCTTCTTCGACCTTGACTAGCACATCTAGCATAGTGAGCACTTCGAGCGGCACATCACTGACCAGTACGTCGACCAGCGCATCATCGAGCTCCACGACAACTAGTACATCACCGGGTGGTACATCTAGCAGTACATCGAGTAGTACGTCTACCAGTACATCAACCAGTACATCATCGGGTTCCACGTCAACCAGCGTATCAACAAGTAGTTCGTCAAGTAGTGCGTCGAGCAGTACTAGCTCGTCGTCTCTGTCAAGCACCATTTCTTCATCAAGCACAACAAGTTCCGCAACGTCTACTAGTAGTTCAACCAGCCCGAGTACGACAAGCCCAAGTACGACAAGCCCAAGTACGACAAGCCCAAGTACGACAAGCCCAAGTACGACAAGCCCAAGTACGACAAGCCCAAGTACGACAAGCCCAAGTACGACAAGCGCTGCGTCCAGCTCGTCCAGCTCGTCAACAACCAGCCCATCAGCTAGTAGTTCGTCGAGCAGCTCATCAGCTACCAGCTCGTCTATCAGCACGTCCAGCAGCTTGTCCACTGGTTCACCAGCCGTTTCGCCAAATCCGCAATCGACTACCACTGCGACTACAAGTTCGTCCACTTCGTCCAGTTCTTCAAGTAGCTCATCGCCAAGTACTGCATCACCATCAACATCCTCATCAACATTCACGTCTCCTGCATCAAGCAGCGTTTCTTCATCATCGCCGTCATCCACTTCTTCAACTGGATCATCAACGAGCAGTTCTGCCAGCAGTTCTGTAGTGACCAGCACACCAGTGTCACCCATAACGTCGTCTATCACATCTACTACAAGTACGTCAACTTCTATAGTCACTGGTCCGGTGGCTGGTTCATCTACAGCTGCCAATGGTGCGCTGGTTGTTACGGTGGTTCCAACAACGACGACTGGTCCGACTGCAGGGACAACAACAATCCAAGGCAGTGGCACGAACCCGCCCGTCGTGATTGTGACCAACACGCCACCGGAATCGCCAACGCCGAGTTCTTCTGTTGCCGGGACCCCAACCACGACAAGCACTCCCACGTCGAATATCTCCACGTCAAGCTCGTCCTCTGCTCAGAGTCCAACATCGACTAGTTCGTCCGTCTCGACGGGCATTTCGTCTTCTAGCACCACAACAAGCGGAGGAACTACATCGACTTCTGGCAACAACGCGCTGTCTACGTCAAGTACAATCAGTAGTGTCTCGCCAACCGACAGTGCTGTATCGACGAGTAGCACTGTTCCAGGCGCATCATCCTCCAGCCCATCGGTCTCAACTACATCATCGGTATCACTGTCTCCAGGAGTTACTTCTATAGTCACTGGCCCAACAGCTGGGTCATCTACAGCTTCAGATGGTGCAGTGATTCAAACCGTGGTGCCTACTACAGTCACTGGACCAAGTGCCGGGACAACGACGATTCAGGGCAGCGGCACGAACTCCCCCAGTGTTATCGTGACTGTGACCCCAGGAACTACGCCCACTTCTATAGTTACAGGTCCAGTGGCAGGTTCGTCGACGAACTCGGATGGCGTGGTGATCCAGACCGTGGTCCCCTCAACAACCACTGGCTCAATTGGAGGAACGACGACTATTGAAGCCAGTGGGTCCAACCCTGCCGCCGTCATCGTGACTGTTACTCCCGATTCAACGAGCACGGGAAGTGATGTGACTTCATCCATCTCCGACTCTTCGTCAGCCAGCTCTGTGGGTCAAACAACAGATAACTCAGCTTCGTCAGGGTCTTCTATTGCTTCGGGTTCAGCGACTAGTACTTCAGGCTCCAATCCCAGCACTTCCGATGCTGTGACACCCTCAACAACTGCTCAAAGCTCATCGCAAGACCAGGTCACCCCTAGCAGTGCCGTCTCCAGCTCTCCGGCTTCAAGCATTAGTACCACCCCGGCTACATCTTCGGACGTAGCTTCAAGTATCAGTACCACTTCGGCCACGCCTTCGGACGTAGCTTCAAGCACAACTTCAGACGCTCGTCCAACCGTGACTCTGCAATCCTCGGAAGTCAAATCGTTCAGTACAATTTTCGACACGACTGAAGTCGGATCTGGAAAGGCTGCGTTAACTTCTCTTGAGGTGCGCGATCCCGAGACTGGGGCTCTCATCTCTAACGAAACATTCGTTATTCAATACATTGGTTGCTTCGGACTGCCGGCCGGCCAAAGCCCATTTACAGGGGAGAATGCTACGGATAAATACAGGGATAATACAGCGGCTGGCGCTACAGCATCCAACTGTGCCAGTTTCTGCGCGAGCGATGGCGAAACTCTATCCGCCAACAACCAAGGTGTATGCTTCTGCGGAGAAACCATTGTAAACCAGACTGCTGGTGGCGAGGACCGGAGCCAATGTATGCAAGCATGCCCCGGTGATCCCAGTCAACGATGTGGTGGTGGTTCAACAAGTAGCAAGTCGAAACGAGAGGACTTGACTTACTTTAACATCATCTTTGCTGAGAAGGCAAATCAAGTTGTGCAAGTTGGCAACACCACAACTTCAATGACCTCGGCTACTGCCACTGACACTTCGAACAATGCAACTGCTTCCACTGGAGTCAACCCAACTACTGGTACATCAAGCTTTGATACCACGGCTACTTCTTCTGGAGCTGATGCTGGCACTGGTACCGAAAGCTTCAGTATCACATCGACCCCCTCAGACACTACTTCGCCTCAGACAGTTACAGGACCCGTAGCTGGAACTGCATCGGGCCCCGGTGGACTTACGGTAACGGTAGTTCCATCGACCGTCACGGGACCAACCGCAGGCACTTCATCAGGCGCCGATGGTGTTGTAGTGACGGTGGTTCCCACCAATCCCAGCAATGGTACTGAGAGCTCAGGGAGTGCAGCTATCTCAACGGCTGCCAATATCACTACTGGCACAGGAAGCTTTAGCAACACAACAACTTCCTCTGATATTCAGAGTGGCACTGGTTCTTTGAGCTTTAGTGATACAGCTCTTTCCTCAAATATTAATACTGGCACCCTGACCGGGTCGGACACAAGAGTATCCTCGGCATCTACTGCAGTCAACACGGGTGGATCCGAATCAAGCTCGCCCTCTGAGTCAAACAGCAGTCTTCCCTCGTCTGTATCTGCCGGGCTATCCGACTCTGGTACTTCAACAAGAGGTTCTGGAGCGTCCAGTGGCGGTGTAACCAACACTGAACAGGCCTCTGGTAGTTCGACAGCAGGAGGCTCTGGAACATCTGGAGGTAATATGACCAACACCGGAATAGCTTCTGGCACTTCGACCGGGACTGGCTCCGTACCAACTTCCGACAACGGTTCCAACACCGGCACGAGACCTGGTGACGCCGGTTCTACGACCCCGTCACCCCCAGACATGGAGAGCGTCACAGCTGGAGCGACTGGATCAAGCTCGTCCTCTGCCCCAACCGTCACTGACAGACCGGATCCAGTTATTCTTGCAGTTATGCCCGCTTCTAACGACAATGGCATGAACGGCAATGCCCTTCAAGAGCGAGGGGTATTCAGACGCCAGGCAGACACAGCAGGATTTGTTGGTGGTGCCGGGCCTGTCAATCCGCTCTCGTGTACTGATGCAACGCCATTTGTCTTGAAGAATGGCGAATTCACCTCGGGAGGACAGCGCATTGCCACGAACCCGAATACTGCGTACGTGCCTTTGCGGGCCGATCAAGAAGGATCCATTTCGCTTCTCTTCTCAATCGTGGCCGATACCTATCTCACCTGGACGAATGAGGCCTTCTTTGGCGGCAGTGCATTCTTTTGCCAGGATCAGAATGGTCAGGTATACGCTGTATTCGTCAACCAAACTGCGGTGCCCTTCCAGTGCACGCCAGTTGTGCTCTTGGTATACTCAGGTGAGTCCTCTTACCACGCAACTGATGCGAATAGATGACTAACACACAACGCAGCATTACAATGCCGGGATGGAACATTGATCACACAGGCGCCGACGATTAGCATGCCGCCGATGACCACTGATAGTACAGGCACGGAGGGAAATAGCCAAGGAACTGGTGCTCCTTACCCTAGTCTACCCAACCATGTGTATCCCCAGGGAACCGTACCGAACGACGGCTTCTGTACAATGACCAACATGACTTGGGTCATTGGCGGACCTACATTCCTAGGTGTTGCTTAAAGGCAGTGGAACACGATGGAAAGAATAAGGTTTATTCGTAGGAAGGCACGCCGGCTCACACAACATGATGGACGTCTGTGTTGCCTACAAAGTGATGGCAAACTTGGTCAGTGTTTATTGCCATAGGAATAGTGATTTCAGGTGTCTTTATGAGCGGTAGTAGTTTTAATGTCAAAATCATCCAGGAGGCTTGCCGAGTTGTAATCGTCTCAGTCATGTATGGATCACCTTCCACCCCACTTGAAAGTCGCCAACGGCTTTATGTTCTTTTCCTTTTTGTTTTCTCTTTCTTTCTCCTTTCGTATCAAAGAACAAGATCGTGAGATGTTCACAGAAAATCTGTCGTGGATTTCGCCCGGAGAAGAAAATGAAAGCAAAAGATGATAAGTTTCACCAATACATTTGAGCCATTCAGCCACAGAGTCCAATTTCAAAACTTAAATGAAGTGGAGCAAGGCTTCACAAGATCATGGTCCATTCATATCGGGCGTAAGACACAAGTTACGAGACATTTATGTGTAGATCGCCTTAGTTGAGCCACTATATAGATCCTTCGACAGCGGGTCCAGGTAGGCAGACTGCAGCGTGGTGATGAAAGGTGCGACCATGACTTAGTGGGGGGTAACAAAATAGCTTTCGCAGCACCACTGAGAGGGAATCTTCCCTGCTTGAAGCATCAATACAGTACACCCACTCAAAGCACACTCCCGTCCTTTGGGGGTCTTTTCCCGTGCTGTCAACCTTGTCTCAACGGGCTTAGAGGTGTCCGGTCTGCTTGGCCATAAGCTTCGCATGCTTAGCCACATTTCTGCGTACTCGGCACAATCTTACCCGTCCACGATACAGTTGCTGGGTAATTCAAAGGTTCATATATATCTCACATGCCCATCAATTGAGCATCTACGTTAAATAGCTTCATTTACGCCTACTGTCGAAAGGATTTTAATATAATAAAAACAAACATGACTGTTCAGCCGCAAAAGGAATCACGCACAATTGAATCAGAAGTGGCTCGCGAAGAGGAACCGGCGCAGCCTGGAGAACTACCACCAAGCTACGATGATGCAGTGGGCGAAGCGGCGTCTGGCCCATCGTCGTCACCAGTCACGCCCATCACACTGATGCTCTCGGGCCACCACGTCGTACCCGTGTCGTCGCCCGCGAACAACTACAACCCACAGCCGCTCTACGAGCTGAACCGCGGCGTGGCCGTGTGCACCGACGCCACGCGGAGCATCACCTTTTCGCGGCTAGACCACGAGGTGCGCCGCGGCGGGGGGCCGCAGTCCGCGCAGACGACGGGCCCCGTGGTGAGGGAGCGGAAGCGTCACCTGTACACCCTCGAGCGGCCGCACCAGCTGCCGCTGTACGGGAGGGCCGACGTGTTCATCGAGACGCACCGCCGGCGCAGGAGCAGCGACGGCCAGCATTACGAGCAGCCCGTCGAGTACTGGTGCCGGAGCCGGTCGCGGCAGACGGTGGGCGACGTGGGCCTGAGGCTCAAGACGGGCTTCCTGTCGTCCCGGTCGAGCGCGCAGGTGGTGCGCGTCAGACCCGTGGGCGGTGAGAGCGCGGGCCAGGCGGTGATTAGGACGGCAAAGGGGGAGGAGGCGCAGAGCATCTTCACGGTCGAGTGGCGGAAGAAGGAAGAGTTTCACACCTGGCTGGATGAGAACGGAAGTCAGGTCGCCCTGGAGATTGCTTCGGGGACCGAGCACAAACTGGAAGTGACGGGCACATTAAAGCAAGAGATGCTTGATGTTCTTGTAGCTGTTTGGTGCACAAGGATATGGATTGACTCTGTACGAAGCAATCAAACGTGAAAACAGAGACAGACACAACCAAGCTTTTGCTCATGACCGGCGCTCAATCGGATGGAAATATGATGATACCATTGTTGATTTTCCTATGCCAAATTTGTTTTTTAACATGCGATGAGGCCGGATGCGTTCAAGTGCATAAAGTATCGAGAGTGATATCTATCAAACAATCATTAATATCACTTTCCATCTTACCTTTGTCAACCCTAAAAACATTATAGTCTTTCCAGATGAATAAGAGCAGAGATGTCAATTGTCCATGGCTCGGAACGCACACTGATTGGTCGCTGCCATGATCATTGAGTGTGGGCCGCGTCATGCGTCGAACAGCGACCATCGTGACCCCCCGGAGCACTCACGCAAAGCAATAACATCATTGGCTCGAGAAACCGTTAGACACTGGTTACCATGCTGTCGGGACTCTACGGGATTGGTAGATTTCCCCTCATTCTAATGTAGTCCCGTCTGGTTCATTCGAGTTTTACGATTGGTGATGGGGCTCCCGTTGGGGGTGGTGAGGAAGACCGGGCTCACTAAGGAGAATGATCAGCGTCTTTCCCCGGACGCAAAACACAACCACTCGCGCGAAAGCCACGCACGATTGCGGCGTGTGGGCGGACCGGCCGTTTCTCGATTGCGCTTATGCCTGGGCGATGATCATCGGTGGCTCTCGATGGGCTATCAATGATTCTGGTTGGGCTTGATTCTGAATGGCCTTCCCCGGTCTTACATTCCGACAGGATTCTAGCTCGTGGTTGCGTGGAGGGCAGACGGAGAGACCATCGGAAGGGTGTGGGTGGGCGGTCTTACTCTGATCAATCTCGATGAGGGATGGTTCGACGCGAGAGGAACACAGACGGGAGGGCATGTATAAGCATGCCCGCCAAGAGCGTCCATCGAGGGATTTTTGGCTTGGAGTTCCGAGGGGGCTTGATCGCACCATTGGAGGAGAGTTCGCCAGAAGTGTAGCAACACGTGAGGGTTGCTGGTCACGGTGGCTAGGAATCGAATCCTTTGATGTAGTATAGTATCATAAAAACTGCAGCGCGTAGCGACATTGTGTAAGGAGATTGTCTCGCCTGCAGAGCTTGTTGGATCTCAGTCACCAACAGCACCTGAGTGCCCTGGTCACCATCGTTTGGATGATTACCCTACACTTTCTCTACCCCACAAACTCCAGGGGCTTCGCGTCTTTTTATCTCACTTGCTTTGGCCAATGACCCGATATCTGTTCCACTTGCCACGTTGTTATGACGACAGACCTCGTTGAGTGTCACATCTGTATCACCATGAAGGGACAAGAGTCTTGTGTCTGCTCATCTTGGTTAAGGTGATCGCTATGCAGTGAGATGGTAGGGGAACAAGTGCAGGAACCTTCATCAATGACCACCAGGTATGTAGGTACTTCCAAGCAACCATACCTGGTTTGGTTAACAACAAATATTGAAATGCGACACCTCGATCTGGGCAGGCAATTCCAGCTACCTCCAGGCTGGGAGGTCCTAGCAGCTAGGTTCTAGGTCAGCGTACTGTACCTGTCTGGTACCCCTCTTATGTCCTGCATTGATCGCATCCGTGGCGCTGGATCTCGTGCACCTTGACCCCACTAAGTCCATATGTACTACCTGTCTCGACGCTCTGTAACCTCTGTCACCTAGTACAATCGAGGAACTGGTGGTTCAGGTCCTCGCGAGCAAATATTACGCACAGGCAGCAAGCCACAGATCAGGTGTCTCTTTTCTGCCGTTCACCTGGCATGTATTGGAAATATTGTCCTAGCTTTATGAGTAATGAGCATTTGGCAGCCCGTCCATGTTTCGTTCTTGGTCAGGCGGCTACGGTAGGAAATTTGTCAATCAATTTCACGACGATCCTTGGTTCAATCCACCAACAATATGGAGTGCATTTGTCGCTCGCGGGGTATCAAGCCAAAAAGGCCATGCGCATCCTGGGGTCAAAATCATGATACGTAATGAGAGAACTTCCTTGACTGTTCCGCTATTTGAGCGTTCTCAATTCTCAAACTGCCGAGAGTGTCTAATACTTTCGCAATATACTAATATTACTTTTTGTTCTTTGTCCCCTTCAATCAATTTTGTATGGTTTTATTTGGTTGTGGCTCTAGTAGATACTCTGCTCTCAAATTCATTCGTGACGGGATCGAGCCCGTCAAGGATACCAGAATGAGCTTGCCAGTGTCACCGCATACAGACATGCGCCCGGCTAAGCGAGCTGTCAGCTCAACATTCAACACAGTCCTTTCATCAAGGGTCCAATGGATCCTGCCTGTCAAGTCACATGAAAACCTACACACATGCGATATATGTAAACAAGTATTCTTAGTGAACCTAGTTACTGCACCTGCCCGGCCACTCCATGCTGTTGACACCCTAAAAAGTGCGATGATGTATCAGGTGAGACGTGCGCAAGCCGTTCCGATGGGCCGACCTATCATTGACACGATCCGAGATCATAACTCAATTTTGGTGTATCCTTTGCAAGCAGTCGAATGGTAAATCGTTTTGTGGATGATGGCATTTAGCATCTACTCTGTACAGGGCGTCCAATCGAACAAAAAAAGCCGAGTACATTGAGGTCCATAGTAGGTATATTGCTACACTGACAATGATGGCACGTAACGCACAGAGGCTGTATCTTGGTAGCACATCCCACTCCATCTTTGACCTTGTGCTGCCCTGATCCACATACATCTGGAGCCTTTATCTATCTACCCGGTTACATTCAATCCAACCGATATTTCCATGGCCAAGTTGACATAGGTAGTTACAGTTTGAGGTCGCAGGTTGTCAAGTGAAGCACACGACGGTAGGTTAGTTGACAGAGTGCAAGGCGTCCCAGGCAAGCGGGCCGGTCGTTTTGCTTTCAATAAGCGCCTTGTCCCTTCAATTGACGACCTGGTTGTTCCCAAGGCGTTCTCAGACTGAATTCACCATAGTTGCCGACCGATTGAGCCTCCAGTGTTAGCTTGATGGTTTCTATTACAAACCACAGGCCGAGTCATTTCTCAGCAAGTCCTAGCTCGCAACCCACTCGTGCCTCGCGACTCTTTTTCTACCGTCCGCTGGAGTCTTTAGTCCGTCCATCACAGCGTCACCACACGACCTGCATGCCTTTACCTTACGGGCTGCCAATTCGTGTAATTTCTCAACCTCCAGGGTTCAGTCTTTCGACCATTCCATTCTACTGGGCTGGGTACATTGCCTAGATACCTGCTAGCATAGGCGAGGCCTGTACCTAGCGGCAGGCTGGCCCCAAGTTTTACCCCCCAGCTGCCCCAAAACTGTTCCTAGCTGCTACGACTAGTTCCTTTCTCCACACACTCCCCCATCCCATCTCAGCTTGTCAGGTTCCAGTGTCGTCGCCGCCGCCGCGGCTTTGGACCAATTGCCCGAGTCCCGGAACATCCACGAGGGACTTAGAAGCTACCTAGAACTAAACCCGCGCCGCAGGATTACCTACTTGACACTCACTCGACTTTGATCCCGCAACTGCAAAGAATTCCTACGTTTAATTGTATTCAATCTCCTCCGAGGAGCCCCAAGGTCGCTAATTGATCTGATCACATACATTTCTGCCATTCACTTACTTCAATCTCCATGCTTCATTCACTTCAACGTCATCGACGGTCGCATGCCAAGCAGTCTTCCTCCTTCCCTTGCTCATTGCAGCGTCCAGTCGGCTGCAGGCGTCTTTCGACTGCTCCGTTCTAACTGACTGCCCTAATCTCCGCCACCGTGAACGACAACCACTACAACAACTCCAGTCGCAACGATGAGTTTCTTGAACAAGTGGAAGCCAGGAGCCGGTGTAAGTGTTTTGTCCTTGTCTTCGCCGTCGCAAACCCTGCGCAGTTTGTCGTCGTTTTCTGGTCAAACAGAAAGCAATTCCTCCCAAGGCGTATTCGGCTAACCGCGAGACAGGGCGGCTCGGCCAACGGCAGCAAAGATGTCCAGAAGAAGAAAGAGGAGCCACCTCCAGAATTGACTCCCTTGGAAAAGATGCTACAGAATGCTGGCCCCGTACGCAGCGACGGAAGCGACAAGTATTTTGGTCTAGAGAATGTGAGTTGTCTGCACAATTAGTTGCGCCCGTGACTGATGATTTGTTCTGTCGCTGACTGACGTCTGCAATGTAGTTTGGTAACACATGGTATGCGCCCCGCAAGTCTGGCGCGCACAATGGAATATTAACAGCAGCGATTACAGTTACTGCAACTCAATTGTCCAAGCCCTCTACTACACAGTGCCATTCCGAGAACATGTCCTCAAGTATCCGCCATTGTCACCCGCCGACACGCCTTCCGAGAACTACAAGCCGAAAGTCAATGTTGTTGTACGAACACTTGCGGAGAATGGTGATGCGGCAGCATCTAATGGCAACGCCAAACCTGTCACAACAGCCGAAGCATTGGCGAGAAGGAAAGCGATCAACTCGGGACAGGTTCCCCCCACACAAGGAGTCAGACCAGAAGACAAGCCAGATACGCCAGAATACAAGAAGAAGCAGGCAATGCTCAAAGGGCCAATACTAGAATTGGCGCAAGAAAACCCAGGAGCATATGGCATGGACGAATGCTCATTTACCGGCTTGCGCGACATATTTATGGCTCTTGTCGACACTAACAGCAGGACGGGCGTCCTTAGCCCTCAGCGGTTTCTCGATATCTTCAAACGCGACAATGAAATGTTCCGCAATTCCATGCACCAGGATGCTCACGAATTTTACGGATTGATTCTGAACGACGTTATTGCTAATGTGGAGGCAAATGCGCGGAAAATGCTGGAACGCGAAGCCAGTCTCTCAGAAGATGGTCTTGTCAAATCGGTCGAATCTGCTTTGGGAGCTACAGTCACACACACGTCGAATGGGATAAACTCGCCAGGCACCGGCTGGGTTCACGACATATTCGAAGGCGTACTGGTATCAGAGACCAAGTGTTTGACATGTGAAACTACCTCGCAGCGGGACGAGACTTTCCTGGATCTGTCGATCGATTTGGAGGAACACTCCTCTGTGACATCTTGTCTGCAAAAGTTCTCGGCTGAGGAAATGCTTTGCGAAAGGAACAAGTTTCACTGCGACCACTGCGGCGGATTGCAAGAAGCCGAAAAGCGCATGAAGATCAAGCAGCTGCCCAAAGTTCTTGCACTACACCTGAAGCGCTTCAAATACACCGAAGACTATAGTCGCTTGCAGAAGCTGTTCCACCGTATAGTATACCCCTACCATCTTCGCATGTTCAACACAACAGACGACGCAGAAGACCCCGACAGAATTTACGAGTTGTATGCAGTCATCATTCACATTGGTGGGAATGCGTATCATGGCCACTACGTATCAGTCATCAAGACTGAGGACCGGGGTTGGCTGCTGTTTGACGACGAGATGGTTGAGCCAGTGGACAAGCACTATGTGCGCAATTTCTTTGGCGACAAGCCTGGCATGGCATGCGCCTATGTCCTGTTCTATCGTGAGACTACCTTTGAGAAGGTTCGTGCGGAACAAGAAGCAGAGGGATTGGAGGAGGTGCGAATTGCGAGTGAAAAGGCCGACATTGCTTCAGATGAGGCTGGAAAGGCTAATGGCAACGGCGGCTTGGAACTCACCAGACAAACGACTCAACCAACATCACCAATAGAGGAACATGCTCCTCTGGTTAACCTGGATCATGCCTTGACCGCGCCCGAAATACCCTCCAGTCCACAGCAGGAAGTTCCAATTACTCACTTTGACACAACAATTCCACGATCTGACACCAAGCCAGATGCAAAGTCCAAGGAGGAGAAGAAGGCTGAAAAGAAAGAGGCCAAGGCAGCCGAAAAGGCACGAAAGGTAGCAGAGAAGGAAGAGATCAAGGCCAAAGAGAAGCAACGCAAAGAGCGAGAATCACAACTTCGAGAAGCTCGGAAGAATGAGGCAGACGAATTGCGAAAAGCCCTTGATGAGAGCAAGAAGATGGCTGCCGAGGCGGATCTGAAGACCAGAGATCGAGCTGCATCTGGCACAGCCCAAGACGGCCCTGGCTTGAGCCGCCACCACAGAGGCAGCAAGTCAATGTCAAGGAGAAGCTTTGCCTTCCTGGGCAAGGACAAGGCACGGCGAGACAGCAGTGTGGATATTCCACCGGTTCCTGAGACCCCCACCACTGATGTGCATAATGCAGAGCATAGCAAAGGGGCTAATGGTGCCCCCAATACTCCATCTACTCCGCAGAAGACCAAAGAGCGATTCAGCTTTAGTCTCGGGCGGAAGAAGAGTACGATCTTGTCTTGAGTCTGGATCAAAATCGGAAGGCTGTACGATATTGTGCACTTTTAGCATGATTTCGGTCCGAAAGGGGCTTCCCCTCGGCATTATATATTAGAGCTAATTCGGTATAAGCCGATAGTATATGGGAGAGAGGCTGAAAAAGATTTGGACACTGCCCAGGACCATCCAGGCAAACTCATATAAGAATCGGAGATTCGGCTTGGCTATACTTCGACAGCCCTTGTATGTATTATAATTCTCTGGCGTCGTATAGCACGCCCTGTCCACAAACATATGGACTCACACAAAAAGCGAAATGGGTAGGATTTGGCCGTATAAATTTGGCATTATATTTTGCGAATGTGATTTGAACTTTAAGTTGCTAGTGCATCGAGCAGATGCAGATCGTCAATGCTACAGACCTGCCATCGGAGCATGATACTCCAATTCTCCCGACCTCAGCCTCAGGCCTGGTCACGATTGCAGTCCAACGTTGTCCACTCTGAACACTCGTTCCGCCCACCGATTCTTGGTGTATGTAGTGTCTATTAACGAGCATATTTTGTAAAGGGCCTGTCTACAAAGACAAGCCGCCTGCCCCTTTTATGCCCAAGCCGCACCTTGCCTTTCCGGAACGCCCAGCTGATGATATAAATGCAAATGTCTTGCCTTGTCGTGCCTGATGCCGAGCTGCGTGCGTGTCTGCGAGCAGTGGCATGAGATAGTGTAGAGTCTCGGCCATGCGAAGTGCTTCAGCCAAGCGCAATCTCGTAGAGTATTATCAAGATGTTGACTAAAATCAGTGGTCCTGCGCAAGCCGAGTGTTAGCCAAGGTTCGAAGGATACGTGCGCTATCACCATTCCAATGACATCCTCTCCTGTATTGTCCTGCTCCCGTATTGTCCTGCTCCCCAGCTACGGAGCCATCTCCATTCGCTGTACCAGAACTGCAATCGCGAGACTTGCAGACTCATTCTTGGGAACATGTAGAGGGCATGAGGAGGAGCATGTTGCCAACTGTCATGAGAGCGATGAAGGTTTTACTCACCCCTCGTAAGCATGCGCACGCTGGCAATCATGTTCATGAGCTTGAATTTGAAGCTCTGGTCCCCGCCGGGACCGGCGCCAAAGGCTGGGTCGTGCGACGAGGCCGACAGGCCGACGCGCGCGAGGAAGCGGTCTTCGGAGAGGATGGCGACGGCGTTGAGGAGGAGTACGGCGATCTGGAAGAAGGAGCCCAGGCCAAAGGAAGGGATGAGCGCCATGTTTGCTTGCAGAGGTTCGAGTCGTTTCGTGTAGCGGTCGCTTGGTTATGAGTAGGCGGGTGTGGACTGTGAATTGTAAAGTGATGATGGGGCGCTGGATCTCGCGGATAGGCGGGGAGGTCGTGCTTGTTCGTCTTGTTCAGGTCCGAAATTGGGTGATTTGGTCAATCGTGATTCGTGAATAGCTGTTCGTTTGAAGGTGCGCATTCACACCAGCGTACTAGGCTGTACAGGTGCTAGGTATTCGAGATAGCCAAGGCGCATTGGACAGAGGGCAGGTGGGCAGCTTCTGGCCTCCAGCTCACCCCAAGCCTGGAGACGGGCTCGAAATGCTGCCAGCTGTCCGGCGGCGGATTTACATTGGACCTTGGCAGCCGCCCTGTGGTGAGGTCCCGTCGCGTTGAAACGGCCACCAATCGCCCAGACTTTAGGGGAAACCTTGGGTAGCTCCAAGCTCCAAAGCTCCCGTCCCTATCGGGTCATGTTCCTGAACGTCATCCTTTCAACTCGTAGTGGAAACAAGAGGTCCGCTTCGGAGTAGCATTAGTGGGCTGGACGAATTGACCAGCAATTCACATTCACGACTTGTCAATTCAATTCAATGGTTCTCACGTAAACATTCTACAAACACTTTTGCAGCGCTTTGGCTTGCACAATGGGCGCCATAGGTAGGCCCTGAACAACTGTGATGCAGATTCGATGAGCTTAAACTGACACATCTAATTAGACACGCTCCTGTCCTTGGCCATCCCGGCCGTGGTCATTGTCCACCTCATTGTCGCTCCGTACACCAAGGTGGAAGAGTCGTTCAACTTGCAGGCAACTCACGACATTCTCGTGTATGGCACTCCGACCAGTGATGTGAACGCAAAGCTTTCAGCAAGATATGACCATTTCGATTTCCCAGGCGCTGTCCCGCGGACGTTCATGGGCCCGGTCCTGCTTGCCGGCATCGCACAACCGATTATCGGAGTAGTCGGTTTTGAGCATGCGCAGTTCATTGTCAGGGCTCTCCTGGGCCTCTTCAACGCCTGGGCCATGGTGATTATGAAGTCCAGCGTGGAGAGCGAGTTTGGTAGGCCGGCTGCAAGGTGGTATGCTGTCTTGCAAGCCACCCAGTTCCATGTCCTCTTCTACGCCTCGCGTACTCTGCCCAACATGTTTGCCTTTGGAATCACGACGCTTGCATTCTCTCAGCTGGTGGGCAACCCAAAGACGCTGCGTGTTGGACGTTGCAAGCTGGCCATTGGTCTCTTGACCTTTGCGACCGCCATCTTCCGATCCGAGTTGGCCATACTACTCAGCACCACAACTGGTTACCTCTTCTTGGTGCGTCGCTTGGGCGTGGAGAGTATTCTGGAGGCGTTCTTGCTTTCGTTCGTCTTCTCGTTGATGACGTCCATCCCGATTGATTCCTACTTCTGGCAGAAGGCGCTGTGGCCGGAACTCTCGGCGTTTGTCTTCAATGTGCTGCAAGGCTCGTCATCTGAATGGGGCGTGTCGCCGTGGCACTACTACTTTACCAATGCCTTGCCAAAGCTATTTACGAACCCGCTCGTCCTAGGTCTTGGTATTCCCGTCTCTCTGTATGCACCAGCTACGAGAGCACAAGCCCAGACCTTTATCCTACCAACACTATTGTTTGTGGCCATCTACTCGGTACAACCACATAAGGAGGCGCGGTTCATCTACTATGTGGTTCCCCCAATGACTGCCGCGGCGGCCCTTGGTGCCAACTACATCTTCACACGTCGCGGCAAGTCAGCTCTCTACAGTCTTGGCTCGCTTGCTCTGGTTGCGTCGGTCCTGGCTTCGTTGGCCATCAGCACAGCAATGCTGGGTCTCTCTTCTCTTAATTACCCAGGCGGTGAGGCCCTCGCGGAGCTGCGATCACTCGTGAAACCCGGATCATCATCTGCAGACGTTCAGACCGTCACGGTGCACACTGACGTTCTCTCTTGCATGACGGGTGTGACGCTCTTTGGCCAGCACCCATACCCTCCCGTGGACCCAAAGCCAACCACTGACGCCGTTCCGTTCGTCTTTGACAAGACCGAGGAGCCCTCGACCCTTCGCAGTCCTGACTTTTGGAGCAAGTTTGACTACCTCCTGCTGGAGGATCCCGCCAAAGCCATCGGATCTTGGGAGAGCGTTGGTCTCGTCCAAGGATTTGGCGGCGTAGAGATTCTGAAGCCCGGCATGGACGCCGACGATGCACTGGAGACTGGTGAAGGTCAAATTTTGGGCAGAGGCGCCACGGTGAAGAAGATTCGCGAAATGATTCGGCCACTAATTGGGGGATGGTGGATTGGCCCGAAAATGGAGCCCCGGATACGAATATTAAAGCGCGTACGGGGACTGCCAAGAAAAGAGGTCAAGGAGTAAAATAAATACCCATGGATGTTTTTCTCGTACGTACTGTGTATAACAATGTAGTTGTGACTGGCCAATTGTATCCTATAGAATCGGTATGTGCTATCATTGGGAAGAGTATGCGCATGTCAGATTTACGAGTTCCGTTGGAATTACCTTGACTGCATGTATTACTCAGAGGCATGTTGAAGATAGTGAGTGACCCCTAATGGAAAAAAGGAAGAATGTCTCATTGGGCGCTGTCGCTAGTCAGGCTCCCAGTGTCATTTCTGACCATTCAAGTATACGAGAGAGACATACGAGATTAACCGTTTCTGAACCTTCGTGTTTTTTTCGAATCTACCAGGGCACGTCATCCCGCTTAATTATTTTTGGGATTATCAAACGAAATAAAGAGAGAAAGTCCAGAGCTTGTTTGATTATGAGCGTTGGTTCGCTTGCTCTCGGCCGCTAGACGTTTAGCGTGTGGACATCGGGGCGGGCGCCAATTCTGCGTAAAAAGGCGTTCGCTGCTAGCATGCCTAGTAGCGCCTGTCACAATCATAAGACGGGCGGTCTCTCTCTTTTTGTCGCATCATCCATTGCCCATCAATTGCTGGGGGAGAAAGGAAACTGCCGAGAAAGGCGATCGTCTGTCTAGATCGGCTCTTGTCTATGCACAGCCTCGTATACGCTCATCTTCATATTGATCATGAAAAGACACATACATTCTTTTACTTTCCACGATAGTCACAATTGGTTTCTGCGATATCTATTGTGACTATAGTTTCCCCAATTGCAGCCAGCTTCAATATTCCCCCTTTGTTTGGCGTGGGCCGCGTATACAGAATACGTACGTCCATGTTCTCCTCCCGCTAAGGACAAATGGATCGGACAGGTTCAGTCGTCAACACAGTTGGGTCGGATATGAGAGAAAGAGGTCGGCTTCGAGGCTAAGGCTACGGACATTTTAAAAAGCGGGAGGCAGTGCCTACGTAGTGCCTTTTGCTCTGTTCTTTTTGGGAGTCGAGGCTGTCGGTGGCTTACTCACGCCCCGCGGCTGTATCTTAGAGATATTGACCGACGGTGGGACAGAAGAATATGAAAAGTTTCGATCTGATGTCCTTTTTGGGCTTTGATATGGCAAAAGGAAATAGATTGGGAGATTCTGGAATTGTAGGAAACAAACGGTGACGTCCAACACAAAAGAATTTTGACTTGGATATAGAGTTGTCCGCGTTAGTGTCTGTCTCCAGTAAATATGGGGGTTGTCCGTTGATCTGTAGACCGAGCGATATGCGAATCAGGGCATCTTGTTGATCTTTATATCGTACTTTGTTTATCTAGCAGCCTGACTTGAGACTCTGCGCCTATGTGCCGGTTGGATCTGCCTCGAGATGGCTTCTTGTGTTGATTGACTGCGTATCGGTGTTTCGCCTGGTTCACCACGCCCCCCAGGTCAATATTATCATTACCCTGTCATACCTTTTTTATCCCTCCCCTACCGACCTTAGTGCTCACTTTGTGCTCGTGTGGGGAAAGGAAATCGGGAAGAGCTGGAGAGGTGTCAAAGTGGTGGTTCGGAATTTGAAGCTAAGATGGGCTAAAGTGGCTGTCGGGGGTCCCACTAGTCCCCTGAAATCGCTGCGGCCCAAAATACACACGGGCCGGGCTACCCTGAAACTCGACTGCGTGTATTTGCTGGAAATAGCGCTTAAAATGATTGAATACGGCAGAGCCAGTCCAGGTGTCTGTCCAGACTCCATACACATGCATACATCATCTCATACTGCTCTATCCATCGTATGTACTAAATCGCTGGCTGACATTATTAGACTTGGCGAATGTGATCATGGTAACAGAAGAAAAGAATGAAAAAGACACATATGGAGTAGGCACACACGCATGTTAGACGAGTCTCATACGTGATGGTCATCAGAATGAAAGTGCTCCATTGCGCCAAGAAATCGTATCTCGCCCGTGTGTCGCGTGCTAGGTAGCACTCTTCCAAACGGGGAACGTTTATCAATGCAATTGATTGATGGCTGTAGGAGGTTAGGTAATATGTGCGGTTCCTGGTTTCCCCCAGGCCGGCCAGGGCTTGTTCGTGCGTATGAAAGCTGATGAGCGTACATACGATAGGTAGATACGGTAGGTACCTACCCTGTCCAGCTTGAGCCCATCTATCTCAAGTGCTAATAATGTATGAGGTACCGAGTAATCAATGTGGTTAGCACCAGTGCACATGCATGGTTCCCAAGATGCAGGACCGCCCCTCCCCTCCGTCCCTCATTTTCTCGCATCCCCCATTCTGATATGCTCCAAATGAATGAATCCCCATCCATCGTAGGGCATCTTTTCATAATACTACCGATGACAATGGCCTGTTTGTTGCTCTGAAAGCTGCACACACGTCCACTTTATCTCATCACCACTTTTTCCTTTTGTCTCGTTCCTCTTCCTCCTCCTCCTCCTCTTCTTGTTGTTGTATTACTGCTGGTCGCGCACCGCTAGTTGCATTCCACACAAATTCACAAGCCAGCGGCGCTTGCTCCCTGCAAATCAGACCGCTTGGATGGAGCAGCCAGACCAACTGAACCGACCCGTACGTACCTAAACGTTTACGATCCTAAACTCCAGTCCCGTCAGTCCCTCCAGTCTCCAGGGGAAGTTGGAACATACCTGCCCAAAGGCCCCAAAACCACACCACAAAAACCCCAGCATCGGATCCCCTCCTTGCTGCAGGTTTCAAGGACCCAGGTTGTGCCACAGCGCCTCAAAGTCGAACCTCGCCGTCCTCGATCGCTGGAGAGACACCTTCTTTTCCTGCCTTTACATTGCAATTGTTCCAGCCAGAGAGCACCAACGCCGGGCCAACTCGCTCGACCTGACTTGCCTTTGGTTGTTTGTATTGCTGCCCGCCTCGATAATTCTGTGATTCATTCTATTGGCGCAGCAACCCGTGGTCAGGTTACCATTTTGTGTGTTCTTTTATTTTTCTCCTTGATTTCACAACTTTAACATTTTTGCTTCTGTCGATCAAGCCACCGCCGCCAGAAGCAAACCCCGCGTCAATAAAGCGCATTCAAACAAAGCCCCCCAAGCAACACAGCCAGCTAGTCACCCAAAGCTTTGCCTGCCGCCACCGACGACGACATCTGATGCGCGACCCCGCCAAAGGAATCGGTAGACGTGCTTAGCGAGATTCAGGGTCAACAACGAGAAGCTCACCATTTTCTACCGGCGATTCTCAATTCCAAAAACATGGAGGCAGAGACGCCCAACGAGGGCGGTCGCCGCCGTGACCGACTTATGGGCAAGATGTTTGGCAAGCAGAAGGCTGCAGAGAAAGAGCGTGAGCGCCAATACAAGACGGAACAGAGTGCCAACGACCTCTCTGCCTTCCTGGGCAACTCCGACCGGCTGCAAGTAACTCACCCGCCTCCTCCTCCGCCTGCTCATGGCCACCGTGAATTCGAGGCAAGACAGCCCCAGCTGGCCCTGGATACCAGCCGGGCCATGCGCTATCCTGGTGCTCTAGATGTTGGTGCCGACGGACAGCAGCAGCTGTCTTATCGCTCCAAATCCCATAGTCCACCCAGGAACCGCAAGAATAAAGGTCTAGTCGTGCGCTTTGCCGACAGCTACCCCGAGGTCATAGGTGAAGGTGGTGACGAGTGTGAGACCATTGTAGCGGAGATCGGAAGGAGAAAGAGGTCCAAGTCTGCTCCGCTCACAGCACCGTCACAGTCATCCTTGAAAAGCTACGAGCATTCCAGGCAAGGAAGTGACACGCGAGCCATCTCGCCCAGGGTTTCGCCCAGGAATTCGCCCAGGAAGGATCCCAGTGATTTCGTCCCTGGCCCTATGAAGCGAACACAAACTGGATTCTCTACGATGGGCGACGAGCCCAAGCAGGATTCTTTGATGCCGAATCTCCAGGCCTCCCCCCAACTGAGGACCTTGCCCGCTGGTGAAGTCACCAGATCTCGATTCTTGGAAACTTCTGACCGTAAAGATGAGGCCAGGAGGTCGTTCATTGAGATACATCAACATGAGCAGAGACAAGCCGAAGGTATGGCTTTTGCTCAAGCGCGATCTGCCAGTACGGACTCTCATCAAGGATGGGATGAGGGCGAGTCATCTCCCGAGCCAGTCCGTACAACACAGCCAAGGCCCACGCACCTTCCTACTATTCCCATGAACCAGGCCCCCCAGCTTCCGCCTTTCGCTTCGTCTGAGCAGCCCGAGTCTGCGTCATCGCCATTCCGAGCGCAATCTACGAGAAAGCCACAATATCAACCGATGCGCCACGAAGATCGCCCGCCGATGCGAGCTTTGTCCACAAGAACACATGTTCCACCACTGATCGAAGATCCTACACAACCTCAGCAACCACCAATGGCACCGCCACCGCGAAATCCAACCCGGAGGTCCCCCTTACCACCTGATCCAAGTCCTTCAGCTCTTGAGCACCCGCGAAAGTCCCCTCTGCCGCCAATTGCCACAGACGTGGAGGCGCCACCAAACTTTGCAAATGAAATACCATCTGCTCAGCTGTCAGGAATTGATGAGTTGCGCATAAGTGAAAAGATTGACTCTGATAGCCCCTCATCAACCTATTCAGGGTCGATTTACTCTACTTCTGAAATGTCGACCAAGGCCACACCGATCTCGCAAAACCCGCGTGACAGAGGTTGGAGTGCTGCGTCTGCAGCATCTGCTCTATCTGCAGATAGGGCACCAAGAAAGCTTTCCTCACAGCCGCCAGAGAATGACGCAGCATATGATGAGTTTATTGCACGAACAAAGCACCTCTATGAGCTCTTCCGTCTCCATGCCGAGCAGTTCAAATCACTGGGTAGTTCCAACCCCGACGACATGTGTCGTGCAGCATTGTGGTGGTTTCTCAAGGGTCGCATAGCACTAGAGACAGCCATGAGGAGCAGAGGCCAAGACGTGGATGAAACTAAGAGTCTCATGAACAGATATCAAGCATACACCGATTTGACAAAGAGCTACTGGCTTACGGAAGTCGCGCTTCCAGAGATCGCTGATGGCAAGTTCAGTACAAACGAGGGCGAAATTGCTGAAGTCAGGCAAGTCCTTGCGACGAACCTCAAGAAGCTAGCAGGATCTATGAAGAGAAACAATCTGTTGCCACCTGAGGAGCCCTTCATGCCGCAAATGATGGACAAATCAATCTGGATCGAATATCCGGTGTTGAGCCAGGATATCACATCACTATTGAACGGCAACTGGGGCTCATTGCTAGTTGCATCGCAGCAATCGGCCAAGACGGTCCCGTTGGTAGAGACGCTCCCGCTCGGTGATTCTCCAACGCTTTTCAACTATGGACGAGTAAAGGCCGAGGTCTATCTCATGGAACAGGGCCTGGAATCCATGCACACGCATTTCTCGTGCATGCTATCCATCAACCGACACCAAAAGGATTCGACACTAATGTTTACCGTGGCAAGTCAAAATAGTACTGTTACTTTGTGTATACAGGCAGACAAGAATTCTGGTCCCAGCTGGGATAACGTAAAATGGCGCACGGACAAGTGCTCGTTGGAGCTGAAGATGCCGCGTGGCTTCATGGTAGCTATCCAGTGCTCTCAGACCGATTTCCGCATGCTCTGGAACATATTTGATTTCAACGCCAAGGTACAAAGCTACTTGTATCCACGGAAGGAGGAACAAGTTGCATTCCAGTCCAAGCTGCGGGGTTTCCACTATTTCGACTCTGACCCTCAAGGACGCACCTTTCCCAAGGAACCAGTGGGCCAGTGCGAATTGGGCCTGTACGAAAAGCTTCTCAAGGAAGGAAGCCCTACAGGCCCGAGAACCTTCCACAGAGGCTTCCGTCTTGCCATAGTGACTGGGCCAAAGACAAGAACACTGAGCGGTGTCACGCATCTCTATCCGCCCTCCATGCCTATTCAATACGCCTACCTTCGAGGCGAACAACGTGAGCCAATGATACAATTGACTTACAATGATGGCAAGGCCAAAGCTCGCATGGTGCTCATATTCAACGAAGATAAGGAAAGGGAGAAGTTCATCTCGCTTCTCAAGGGCAGCTACGTCCACAGCGACGAGGAAGTAGTCACCGAGGTTCCCATCCAAGGTTTCAGCATGACGGAAGGGCTCCAAGATGCCAAAGCTAGTTTCCCGGCTCTGCAAAAGTTGCCCTGGCAACATGTTCGGATCGTCAATGACCGATATGCTGGCGACGTACCGCCCGTAGTACTGGCAGAAAAGTTACGACTTGAACTCAACTCTATTGACGCGAAAGGAGCATCAGTCGGTACAATTGTCGACAGGGTCAACATGGCGCCTGGAGAGTTCAAACTCAGGCTTGGCACCAAGGACATCCTCACCCTTCACGTTATACGTAACCCGCAGGTTGATTTGACCACATCTGTGCTGGACCGTCCAGGACTGACGGATGCCCCACGCGAGTTTGCTGCCCTGCAGAGTACTGTGGCTCGATCCCAGACGGTCAGAACTTACAGGTTCAATTCGTTCAAGGATTTACACGCTTTCCAAAATGGCATGACTGGCTACACTGTGCTCTTTGACGGTGTGGCTTCATCGCTGAACATTACCCGCCGGCGCATGGTTGTGCCTGTGCATAAAAAGTGGGAGTCGGGTACGGCACGTATTCAAGTGGCTCACCACCCACTAGACGGAACCGTTCAACTCCTAGCCTTCTTCGAGGACTGGGTCCACGGCCACTGTATGGGATTCGTGCTCAAGGGCACTGATGTATACGAAGCATCGGGTAAGATGGGCAAGGCTGCGATTAAATTTGTGGAAGCCAAGTTCCCGCTACCAAAGGGTGGCGATGGGAGCGAAAAGGGAGATGAAGACCATTTCCTCTGCCTGGATATGCCAGACTACGCGGGCGAGCACGACGATATCAGCATCGTGTTCGAGGACGAAGGCGGTAAGTTATTATTTGCGCTCTGGTCCCTAATCATGAGACGACCTACTGACAATTATGCAGAGAGAGACAAGCTCTGCGCCGTCCTGCCCGCGCCGGTTAAGGGAGCAAGACTCAGCAAATTAGGACGATGAGCAACATGAGCGTCGACAGTAGCGAAAAGCCATGCTCACCCTAGACTTGATTGGAGAAGACCTCACGGATCCCCCACATATGCAAAGTCGCCATTAGAAGCAGAGATGGCCGTCGTCCTGCCAGCCATTAAACCAAATGCATGGAGAATGATTTGAGATAAGAGGGGTAAATCCCCCGTCAGTACTAAACCGTGTGGATGGACAATGGTCGAAAAATAAGTAAGCGTGGGAAAACGCCGAAGAGTTAATGGAAGATGGTGTGGAGCAGTAGAAGGGAGCATAGAACGGACTCTTTTACGTGCATCATGAGAGAGATACCCCTTGTGGTTTGTAGGACAAAAGAGAGATGACGCCTCCTGAAAGGCAAGCATATATGTAGCTGCTCAACAGTACAACAACAGAAAATTTCCAAAGTCTTGGTGCCTTGTTGCCTCGTCAATATGGTTCCAACTAGCACTTGAGAGTCGGGTTCCGAAAAAGGAAGAGAGCATGTATATTATCGTACGTGACTGGCTATTAAATTTGAGCGACCATGTAGCTACGCGGTCAGTCTTCGGCCAGTTCCGCTACGGGAAAGGAGTCATAGGGAAGAAGACCCTTTTCAAGCAGCACAGACTGTAACAAATGCAGGTTGCGTTCGTTGCTTGGGCAGCATGATCCCACTCACTACACTGCGCACGTTCCTGAATTAGGTAGGCACCGGGTTCAATTCACGGCTTTCATAGGCTGGGACCTGGATGCCCCACAAGTATAGTGAACCGGGATTCCCTACAAAGTTGGGTATACGCTTCACTTTTTGGGCGCGGATTAGTACTACAGTAGATGGGAGTTCATGCGAGCGGTGAAGTTTTCCGTCAAAACAAATACAAGGTCGTCCTTTTTAAAGTAAAGAGCCGCATATCTTGAGATTCTGCACTGCCATCTTTTCCCCAGATTCATGAACTGACCTAGGAAACCCTACCTACATATGTACATACCCATATACACTCATGCAGGAACATTTCCTACCTCGGACGTGCCAAAACTATAACACCATTCTCTGGTGATTTAAACTTCTCCCATACTTGACAACAACAATACTCGTCTCCGGCACTTCAATAAACAAACGTCAACCTCTAATATGACACACACCTTTCTCCGACGACGCCAGCAGCCCAGAGAATTAGGTATAAGAAACCGCCCCGATGCCTCCCTGGCCGAGTCTGCTCCCACTCTGGACTCTTGTTCCTCCCCTTCACTTTCCCACGAGAGCAAAGAGCACACAATCAGTTTCGTCGCCTATCGCGCCCACAAAATTCTTCGCTTCTCGTCTTCATTATCATCAAAACAGTGGCTTTTCAAGCACGAGTCTTCTCTTATATCATTCCGAGTCAGATCTGCCAGCCTACTCCCGGCGAGACTCAACAATTACGCTGCGGCTCAGCAAGACTACAGCCGCCACAAAAGATTCAGAATTGACAGTCATAACCACTTGCAGACTCCCGTGAGTATTGATCCAACTTCTCTCCATTTTGATATGCGAAAAAAAGAAATAACATTTCAAGACCATACACAATGCCCAGTTGCGTGTCTTTCGTCTCCCAGCCGGGCGCCGAGGACGAGTCATTGCAAACTTCGTCCCATACGAGAGAAAACGGGACATCACGAAAGAGCTCGAAGATGCAAGAAAGGGAGAAGGCTTCCGACCGTAAAGTCATAGAGAAGATGCAGCGTCAGCAACAAAAAGCCAAGCTTCGAATGCCGCCACAAGACATGAGAGAGGCCAATCCCTTCTGCCCAGGTCCCGAGATGGACGATTTCTTCAACAACATCTACAAGTCTGTGGCAAAGCACCAACGCGACATGGAGCACGAAATTGATAACATCAATAATACTCCGTACAACAATCGAGAGACTCGGCTGGTCAGATTGATCGAGCCTCCTCGCAAGTGCTGTGAACACTCCTGGCGCGGCTGGACGTGCCGCTTTCACCCCCGGGCACCTCCCAAGGAGTACTGGGCGTGGAAGCTGAATTGCACCCGCGTGGTCCTGGGCCGCGCCTATTGCGTGGATCTGTTCGTGCAGTGGAAGCGCTACCAGCGAGCTGTCCGCGCCCTCGACAAGCAGCGCCGCGAGGAGCTGGACCTCACGGACCTGGCCCCCAAGTTTGACTTTCCACAGTACTTTCCCACCACGCGCGACGAAAAGAAGCAGCTCCTCGGCAACCTCTGCTGGTCCCACAAGCTCTGCTTCAACCGCCGCCGGCGAAGCAGTCGCGGCAAGAGCGGAGAGACCTGCTACGTCTGCCGGTATGATGCTCTGGCCGCAAAGTACACGGACGGCTGCCGCGCCGCCTACACGACCTACTTTGAAGCCACGACCAAGGCCATTGACGACATCCACCGGTCCATTGGCCGCATGTGGTTCGAATACATCGTCCCCGACACCAGCCCGCGCCGCGTCTTCCGGTCGTCGGGCGATGATGATCACGATGAGGAGGAGGCAAACGACAACCGCCGCAACAAGAGCCGCGCGGTCCTCCACGTCAGCCACTGGTCCGAGTACAAGCAGGGCCACTTCGAGGGC